>JASVER010000099.1:1830660-1860695 GCA_030449065.1 Oceanodroma leucorhoa
GGCAGCGCCTGGGGCGGGCTGGGTGCCGGGGGGCAGCCCGGGAGAGGCGTGGGGCCTGGGGGGCTCCGGCGGGGCGGGCGGAGGCCGGGGCGGGAGCGGGGCAGGGGCCTGGTGAGCTGTGGGGAGGGGGCGGCGGCGGGTGAGGGGAGGCCTGGCGTGGGGTTAAACGGGGTGAAGGGCTGCCGCGGGGGAGCCCTTCGGCAGGCTGTAAGGGTGAGGAGCGGGGCGAGGCGGGGTGATGTGAGCCGGGGATGTGGGGCAGAGGTGGGGCGCAGCGGGGAAGGCTGAGGGGTAAGGGGTGAAGCCTTGGGGGGCCGTATGGGGCTCGAGAGTGCAGGGAGGTGGTGCTCGGGGGGCTTGGGCAGAGGGAGGCAGAGGGCAGAGCCGGGACTGGGGCACGGGCAGGGTGAGATGGGCCAGCGGGGCCGGAGCAGCACAGGAAAGCGAGAGCGGAGAGGCCGTGGGGAAGCAGCGCCGGGATGGGCCCCGGGATGGGGCCTGGGGTGGAGGGAACGGGTGGCTGCTTAGATGGGGGTCATGCGAGGTTGTAGGGGTGGGGACCGAGGAGGAGTTGCTGAGATAAGAAGGAGCACAAAGATGGGCAGAGACTGCTGGTAGATGGGGGGGGACTCGCGTGAGGCACGTCCTGCTGGTCTTGGCCTCCCCTTCCACTCTTGCTGTTTTGTTGTATGCTTTCCCATTAGTCTTCTATTCAGGGTTGYGCTCCTGTCTTGATTGTCCTTTGTTTTGACTCGTGTGAAGAGAAAGGAGAGGCAACAGGGTTTGGGACTGCATTTTATGGAATATAAACTGAGGGTAGTCTGGCATGAGTKTGTGCTTGGCCATTTTCCTTCATAAAAGCTGTTTTGTGGAGCTTCCTTCTCCCCAGGACTATAGGATGTGCAGGAAAATGTTTTTGTGGGGTTCCCTCCTTTTCAAAATGCCCTTTTTCTTGTGGAGTTCTGTAAAACTGGAGTAAAGTAAACAAGGGAAAAAATAYAGCGAAGGTGGCCAAGCCATCCTGTCTGGCTGCTCTCCACCAACAACTACTTTCTGTTCTTTCCGCTTTTCTGGTCTACCCTTACTTTGTGCTCTGAAAAATGTCACTTCTTTTGTCATGTTCGTACTTTTTTTCTGGGTGGACGTGGTTTTGTAGAGGGATAAGGTGTGCCTCTTGGCCATCCTGGCTTTGTTTCTTGGGTTGCTACAAGCTGATAGTGTGCGTGTAGTGTTATGTTGGTTTGGAGATGCTGAGAGTAGAAAGATGAAGGGCAAGATGAGTTGTGGAAATTTACAGCTTGGTTCCTGGTGTGACTTGCAAAAGGCATTGTTTCCTGGAAATTATTGTTTGGCATTTAACGTTACAGGCACCAGTCTTGTGTGGAGTGTYGTCTCTAGTATTTTGTATGGCAAAATCTGTACTGTGCACCCYACGGGTGGTGGGAAGGGACCTCTGGAGATCTCTAGGCTGACCTCCTGCTAGAAGCTGTCCCGTTAGAGCAGGGTGCTCGGGGCTGTGTCCAGCCTGGTTCTGAGTATCTCTAAGGATGGCGATGCCACCCTTACTTTGGGCCCTGTCCAGTGTTTGAACATGCTTATGGCAAATATTTGTTTCTCTGTGCCTGGTTGGATCTTCTCGTGTTCCAGCTGGTGTCCCTTGTCCCTCATCCCTCGTCCTGTCCCTGTGTATCTCTGAGAAGAGCCTGGCCCCATCTGCACGACACCTCCCACTCGGTAGTTGCGGACATCAGTAACATCTCCCCTGAGCCTTCTCCTTCCCAGGCTGACCTAACCCGCCTCTCTCTGCCTTTCTTTGTATGTCCCACACCCCAGCACTGACCACCTCGGTGACCTCTGCTGGATTCCTACCTGTATGTCACCACCCTCGACCAAGCCCAAGTTGGACCCAGCTCTCCAAGTGGGTCTTACGAGTGCTTAGGAGAGGGGCAGGATCCGTCCCCTCGCCTTGCCGGCTGCACTCCTGCTAACACAGGAGGCAGTGCTGGCTGCCCTTGCTGCAAGGGTGCGCTGCTGGCTCCTGGGCAGTTTGTTGTTTTACCAGGTGCTATGCCGACAGCCTGTACCACTGCAGGGAGTTATCCCACCCCAGATGTGGGGCTTCGCTCTAGCCGTCGTTGAACTTCCTGAGGTTCTTGTCAACCCATTTCCCAGCTTGTTGAAGTCCTTCTGAATAGCAGCCCTGCCCTCCAGCATGTGGTATGCTTTTCCCAAGTCCCCAGACTTTAGAGGGTGTACTCTAGTCCCTATGCAGGTCATTAAAAAACTAAGCAGGGCTGGCCCCAGTGTGGATCCTCAAGGGATGCCATTAGTAACCGGCAGCCAGGTGAAGGTTGTACTGCTGATCACAATCCTTTGAGCCTGGCGTTCCAGACAGTTTTCATCCCGCTTTTATTGTCCAGTTATCCAGGCCACATCTCAGCACTTTGGTCTGAAGGATGCTGTGGGAGACTTAGCATGGCCTTTGACAGGAAGTCAAGGTGTCCAACACCCCCTGCTCTCCCCTCAGCCGCAGAGCCAGTCTTTTTGTCCCAGAGGGGAGTCGGATTAGTCGGGCGTGATTTGCCTTTGGTATATCCATTTTGGCTGGTCTCAGTCACCTTCTTGTCCTTTCTGTACTTGGAAATGGTGTCCAGGATTTGTTCCGTAACCTTTCCGGGTGGAGGGCAAGGCAGCTGGCTGATAGCCAAGGTTACAGTGCTCCGTTATTGTACATATGGATGAAGTCTTGATTTGACATATTACCAAGATCAACATATGGATGGATGCAGCTGTTTCTGTAGGAGCGCTCTGTTCAGCCTGAGCCGGAGGAGTTTGTATGATTGAATTGTTTCTGACCTCTGGTGCTGGTATCTCCCATTAATGATTTTGTGCACTGAAGTTGAGTGTGAACTCCAGGGCAGGATTAAATCCTGAATGGGATTTGTGCATAATCATTTCATACACTTCCCACTGGAAGACAAACATCCAGCAGATAATCTGTTATTATTCTTGTGGCTACCGAATTGTGTTGTATGAACTCCGGACCTAACAGCTGCCAAAAGCAGCTTGTTCGCTACAGATCAATAGTGCTCCTAGAAGTGTACGTTGACTCAGAAAGGATGGTGATCACTTTTGGCCTAATCATGAAACGCCGTGAATTTTTGTTTTCAGAAACSAATAGGTGGATTGCACTTCTCTGATAAAGACTGATTTTAAACGCATAGTTGACAGCTCTTCCAGAGGACGTGAAGTATCTTCCTCTCTTAACATTGGCAAACRGTAGTTCCTGTATAGAGGAGCTGAGGAGCCTGCACTATGGGGGCTGACGGTGACATGCAAGTCTTCTGCTTGGTGCTGTGTAGCAGAGTGAGCGTGCTGGGGGGGATTAGGAGCTGCCACTTGAGTCGTTGTTAAGACTCTGGGTAAGTTGACTGGTGGCGTCAAGTTGCTTAGAGAAAGCAACTGGTTCTCCTGGTTCCTGCCAAGTTCATACTGGTACATTTCTGACGGAGGTGGTGGTCGATTGCCAATACAAATGGGACTCTTATAAGCTAGCATGGTTCACGGGGGATGTGAAACTTTKTAAATGTGTAGGGAAGATGCCAGGGTATCAAATTCCAAAATGAAGTATGGGATCTTATTCTTTGTCCAGAAGGAAATCCTGGAATTGCCTGCCTCCAGTGTAGCAGAGGTGAAGATTTTAACAGCTGCTGTACAGCCATGAAATAAATGGCAGCATGATTAGAGTGGGCTGCTTTTATTTGGAAGGAGTCGTGGTGGGCTGGCCTGCTGCTTCATGGACTGGCAGTCTGCGCGATCRGAGACCGTATGGGAATGTTGGATAAACACCAGATCTGAGAAGCTTGGGACCTCCGAGCTGGAATTTGGGGCCTCTGATGAAAAAATGCATGTGGGAGAGAGATGTTCATTGTTCTAGCTAGTGCCAGGAGAGAGCTGTGTCAGCTGCCTGGAAGAGAACAGGT
This sequence comes from Oceanodroma leucorhoa, assembly GCA_030449065.1. Lineage (NCBI taxonomy): Eukaryota > Metazoa > Chordata > Aves > Procellariiformes > Oceanodroma > Oceanodroma leucorhoa. Next base: position 1,834,644 of record JASVER010000099.1, read on the forward strand.
CATCYCGGTATCAAGAGACTTTCCAACAGCTATTCTCTCTCCACCTTCTCCGGGAGAGTTTAACTGTAGTACGACAAGCATTTGTTTAGTGGCAGTAATTGATTGAGCCCCACTGCAGGTTTATGCCCCTGTGGCATTCCCTTGATGCAGTGAAACAATGATTTTTGCATTTCCATCTTGCACTGATGTGAGGAACTTAAAATTTTTCCACCTTCCCTCCTCCTCACTCTTTGTTTTTTCCTGGATTATTTTTAATCTGCATCAGCTACCCGATCTGGTTCACTGTGGGACTGTGTGAACAGCTGAATGGGCTCAGTGGGAGGGCTGGGAACAAGGGGAAGAGGAAAGAAAGGAGAGGAAGGATGGAGGAAGAACTACTGAAGCCAACACTTTTGCTGAGACAAATGTCAATTTTTGCTTTTAGATGAAAAGCTTTTTTGTATGTTCTTGACTTTTAAGAGTGACCCTCTTGTTTGGGAGCATACTAGGGTACAAAATTATCACCGCTTTTGAGTCTGTGGTACATTTAAGGTGTGTTTAAATGGCATTGGAAGATATGATCACAGGTCAGTCAAGCACATATGTGCTAGCCGTATCTAACACGATTAAAGTAAGAGAAATTAYGACCCCACAGTGCCTGCCGGGGGCACCTAAGATTCCCAGCAGCTTTATTCCAGCGTGCTGGAGACTGAAGCTCCACAATTTACTTGGATTAGRCCTGGTATTGGTGTGCCTGTCTGTGCTGCAGTCATACTTACCATTTCAATGTAGCCATCCCCAAACTTTTTAAGAATGGCAGCATGACATCATCTCTCTGTTATTATAGGGTGTTATTAATGCGTGGCTGGGGACTGCGGTTTGACCTGCCCCCCATCCTGTTACATACCCCCATTTGGCATCCAGACTCGCCTGGCAGCGTATGACTCCTGACGTCCATMCTGCTGCCACAGAGCTGCGAGCAGATGGGTGCATGGGTCCTCTTAACATCACAGTGATGTCAATAATAATTTTCTGTGCTTTTCCTGGTAAAGAACTGAGGTACAGAGCTATTAAGGAAGCTTGGATAGAAGCATGTTGTTGAGTCCGGATCTGGAGCACGCAATTCAGATAATTGAACTGCAGGAGCATGTGTAAACCCTCTCCTGTCCCCTTGTTTTGTTATCAGTGTGTGCGTATTTTGGGTTGCAGGAGGGGTTACCGTGGGATATTTTTGTTTTGGTTGTGTTTGTTGGGTTTTTGGTTTTGTTTTTGTTTTTTTCTTTATTAACTTTCAGCTAAAGTGGAGTATTTGAAGGTAACCTGCGCTGAGAGTGGGTTTAGTGGAGAGAGATATTAAATAACCAGTAAAGATAATAAAAGTGAGAGTGTATTCTTGCAACTTACTAATAGGTTTCTGCGGTCATTKGCCCTAATAAATATAGGATGGCTTCTAGCTTATCGCCTTTCAGCAACAGCCAGGCAGTGGGTTTCTTCATCTTTTCCTTTCATTGTTCCTAGTTACACAAGCTTATCTTCTTGTGTTTTACAGTCTTCCTTTCCTTCCCCTTCTCCCCCGTATTGGACTGCTTCAGTGTTCATTACCCTTTAACTGGGAAACGTTGCATGGTGGGRAGTGTGTTGTCAGCCAGCTTAGGTGTGTTTGGGGGCTAGACCTATAACAATTGTGTCAATACATGCTCCGTGGGTTTGTCATAGCTGTAAAGCCATTTGCAGCTGGCAAAGTGGAGCAAAGCACTAAGCTTGCTTCTGCCAGAGGGGGGAAAATCTGGCTCRTCCCTCCTTGTCCCCAGCAAGCTGGTGCTCACCTACTGCCTCTTCTCGGTTTTCTTGGATGCCTCTTTGGCCAGATTGGTGTCGCTGGCCCGTTAGAAAGTCAGCACAGCGACGGAGGTGGTTTTCTGCTGTGTTAGTGAGTTTAAGCAGTTGCCGGGCTGGTGCGTGGGTGGCTGGGGCCTGCCGGGAGGGCTGGGGTGGGGGGACACCATCTGCCCACGGCGGGGGCTGGCAGTGGTTTGGTGGGCAGCCGAGCCATACCTCGGCAGTGCCCGCGTGCCGTTTTACTCCTTGGCGGCTGTTGGAGCCCATCGGTCTTGTCTGTCTGTTTTGCCTTTCAGTGGTGGTGAATAGAAGACAATAAGGAGTTGTGGAAAAGGGACTTTTAAACTCTTTAAGCATCTCCTTTTGTAAACTAGTGAGATTTGGGGTGAATGTAAGAGATTTTCCTTTGACTTGCATGTAGTTGTTGTTTTTCAAGCAACTTTTGATGTTTAAACATCCTAACTTGAAATAAATAAAGAGTACTTAATCTCTCCCCAGTAGGATGAGAAGAGAATAAGGTGGTTTATAAACTACTCCTGAGCAGTTTGGGGTTGCTTGAAAGCATGGGAATGAGCTGTTGGAGGTCGCCTCCTGATAGTTCTGCACATCTTCTGGCAACAAGTAATCTGTTAAGTCAGTGTTACTTTTGCACCAAGTAAGGAGTTCTTACACTGTATCTTATTGCTTTGCAAGATCATTGTTTTTTTAAATCCCCAAACAGGTAACTGACCAAGCCCTTCAGCTGCTTTGCTTGAGTTTCCCGTGAGGTTTAGATAACTGGTACTGTCAGGAAGGGTGCTCTTGTAAGATATTAGGGTTCTAGGTCTTCAGTATCTCGGAGCTCACTGACGTAGATATAATATACAAAGAGGCCCTGCTTCAAAGTCTTTTTTAAAGTCTGGTATGATTCCTCCTCTCCTCTTTACTTGTAAAACCAAATTTGGTCTGTTGGACTGTCAGTTGTTAACAAGAACTAATGAGTTTCTGCTGTAATTATTTAATGCGTAAGAAAGCATTTCAGTAGGGAAAGACATCGAGGAATTTTTCACGTTAAAAAAGACACAACCTTCTTTTTTAAAAGGAACTTTGTTATGCCACAGTTCAAAGGGGGTTGAATCCTGGTGCTTAGATGAATAATTTAATTTATTCTCCATTGCAGATGGCAAATTTCTCATGTCCAGTAGGATATGGGATACAGCCGTTTCTGGAGGTTAATACATTGCAAGGTCCTTAGAGTTGGTGCTGGATATTCAAACATAACAAAATTTAAGCTTTAAATATATTTGGCAACCTTTTTATGTTAATATATTTCACAAATTTTCTTTAAATATACAATAAAACCTAAGATGAATTTAAGGAAGAAGGTGTTCTTTTTGGAAGCTTCAGAAAACGCCTTGTCTTCTCCCCAAAGCTGCTCCTGCACTTCTTGCACACCAGTCTTTTTTTTAAGATTCTTAGTGGATTAAATACTATTTGATGCCTCAAGATGCATGGAAACCATTCTTACCTCAGTGAAGAATTCAGCCCGTAAAAACTGTGTACTTCTGATTTACTTGTTTGCGTCACAAAAAAACCTTGAAATTTCAGCTTGACCTCCATGAAAAATGTTTGTGTTTACTTACAAGCTCTGATGGTTGGAGAGACCTAGGCCTGACTTAACAGAGGAATCCCCTCAAGCAAAGCTCGTGATCCGTATCTTGGTTGATCACTTTACTGCCAGTGTAGGGACTYGTCCTTCACGTACGTCTCCATTGACTGTGGGATGTGAGTGTGAGTAGTGTGTCTTGTGAGAAACGTGAAGACTTCCTCAACTTGTTAAGCCGTAAGGGAAGGCTTAAATCTTGAAGAATGAGGTTTTCTTCATGGTTTTGTGCAGAATTAAACATATGCTTGTTTTTGGTACATCAATCCTAACTAAACCTCAGTTTCTGCTTGCTGAAGTAAGTGAGGAGGCAGGTGAATCGCTTTCACGGGAAGGACCTGTGATGTACCGGGGAAGCTTTCAGGCTGCGTAGCCCAGCCCAGAAGGAACCATGCACATGGTCTCCTTTTCCAGTTCTTTGGCTGCATCGTCTTTAGGAAGGGGGAGTRTTCCTGAGATAATTTTTACTTGACATTGATGAATGAAGTAAAGTAAAGAAGTTAGTTGGCAGCTTTAAAGTGAGTTTGCAAGGGAAAGAAAAAATTTAGGCTTCTCCAGTCTTTTACATGTGTGTTACTCACAAGCTGTTTAGTCTTCGTAGCGCCTGGAATTTCACAGCTCTGGTTCTGTGCATTGCCAGATMACCAATCGTGAATTGTGTCAGATGTGGCCTGTGGTAACGTTTCTGTTAAATTGCACATGATGTGCTCTGGTTAATTCAGGGACTTTACGCTTTTATGCAAGATGTAGGGAGGACAGATGATACTTGACCAAGCATAAAGTTAGTGTGGTGTGAGCAGATGATTCCTGATTTAGCACAGAGCTTGTCCTTACAGAGTTAAGTTGTCAACATCTGGTTGAATTTGAACCAGCCAAGTGAGACAGTTTCTGTGGATGTTTCTTTTGGTAGCGGTGTCAATTTAAGCAGCGCCTGCTCGCAGACACTTGTTACTGTCCTCATGTTGCTTCCTTAGCTGGGCTTACACAGCTCGRCGTGCCTGTGCAGCGAAGCAGGTCAGGGAATTGGTTTGGTTGGGAGACAATTTTTTGACCTGGGTGAGTTCCTAATCAGGTTTACCACGTGCGTGCCTCCTCCCATCCAAGGAGAAGCTGTCACAACTTGAGGGGGTGGTATGAGAGGGCGGGGGATGAATCAGCTTCACTGGCACTCTTGTTTGAAGAAACATCTGCAAAACTATGGCAGGAGTTTATACTTCATCCGTGTTTTACGTTGTGAAGCCATGATGTTTTTGATCTGGCACTGAAACCTCTAATCCTGGACTTAATATACTGTCATACCATGGCCTAAGCAGTTAATTCACATTGACTAACTGAAGTGGAACATTGCTCTTAAAYGAACAAACAAACCCAAACAAAAACCCACAACTTTTGTTGTTTTGTTTGTTTCTTGAGGGTGATACCAAACTTGGTGTCTGAGTACTTCAGAGGTTCTTGTTTTGCAACTCTTGAGATACTTGCAGGGAATATGAAGCTGATTTCTTGACATCTTCTGTGCTGCCTAAATATCTTTTGGAAAATAGTGTTTTTCTTAACTGTCCTTAGCAATGAGAATTGCAATGGAACAGGCTGTTCCCTTGGCTGCTGGAGAAGAAGATGGTTAGGGCGCAGTTTGAGGATACGCCTCTCCCATTGCGCTTCCCCCTGCCTCCAAAATACTCCCCCATGATTTAAGGAGTTCTCTTCTTACTAGTTTCTCCATCTGCTCAAGTGTTTCTCTGTCTCTTCTGTAAATTAGACCATCCTGGTCTTCCCTTACAACCCACCTTTGGGGAAAGGTTTTTCTTTTTTTAAGCCTGGGCTATTTCCATAAGCTGGTTCATGGTATTGCCCCACAGAGAGGTGTACTGGTGCAGCTGAAATTACGTAGGCTCACAACTTTGCTACTGCAGAAAATGTTTGTATAGCTACATCCTTGGGAACTGAAGTGGAAGAAGAGGCAATACAGAACAGGCTCTGKGTCCAGAGGACTTCAAATCATGCTTAGATATCTCATGTAAAGCAGAGAATAAAAAAGTGGTTCTCAAGGAGTATTTAGTGTATGCTTGTCCTGCAGGAAGCTGGAGGGAGTTGACCTAGTGTTAAGGGTCAGTGCCACATGCAAATGTGCCTTAGTTATAGCTGGGATATTGGGAGTGGATTAATTGAAATGGGTTTCCTTGTACTGCCATATAATTGATTTCTAGCAGCAGAATTGGTTCTTTATCCTCAGGGTAGTACTTTGGAAGCTTAATTTTATTTCCAGGATTCTCACAAATTCTCTTTTCAAGTCTTGTTTGTACACAGCCTCCCTACCTTACCTTTAAGGTGGCTTCCCTAGTAGCAGTTACTTCATCGTGGCATAGTTCTTATCTAAGAAGAGTGACCCATGAAGTACAGCTGACACCCATAACCTCTTTTTCACAAGTGCCAGCAGATTGCTGTCCTTCGKTTTTTTCCACAGATCTTCTGCAACTGAAAACAGCCAACAGTGTTGTGAGGAACAGAAATAGACATTGACTTTATCTAAAATTTGTGTTCTTTCTTCTGTGAAGTGGTTCTTCCCCTTCTTCTTCTCCCAATCCTTTGTAATTTTGCACTTTTTCTGGGAAAGGTACTGTAGGATTAACTCTGTGCCTCATCCAGAGCTGAGATCTTGAGTCTCTAGATCGTTGCTGCTAGGCAGAATACCTGCCTACTTTCCCGGCAGAGAGGGTAAACGTTTGGGAACACACTTGGTCATAATGAATCAGATCAGAAGTTAATTGAGCCCAGGACCTGCCTTGAACAGCACTGACAATCGAGGTGTTGGGAGGTGCATAAGAAAGCATGCATTTTTGATAATTCCCCCAAACACTGTGGAATCTCCAGTGATTTGCTTTAAAACCTAGTCTATTAATTGTTTCTGAAATGGGAAGCGTGTCCTATCTCTAATTGTCTCTTACCTTTCTCACTTTCTCTTGTAGTTTTGGTATCTATGTTTTTAAGATAGGGAACGGTGATCAGAACTTAATTATCTTTGAGACTTCTGTCCCTCTGTGAAATGTTTTAAATCAAACAAAGGGTTCAGGAGTTAATAAGGAAGAACTAATGCATGGATAATGGAGTTGCATAAACCTTGTTTTACGAAGAACCAGGCAAAAAAAAATGGTATGAGGTAGCTGGACAGGAATTTTTCTTCCCCCCTTTGGATCAAGCAACTGTGTCCAAGCAAGTTGCATGTCATTAACTTAGATGGGTTTTTTTTTCTCCAAAAAGGTAGAGAATATTTCTTAGCTTGAGTAGAGTTCTGTGTGGTAGATATTTGAGTTTTTGTTTGTAACCTTTACAGATCCTTTAGAGGTTTGGTTTTGGGTTTATTTGGGGCTTTTTTGTACTCTCTTACTATATGAGAAGAGCTTGCACTGATAAAAGTTTGTATCAGCTTTTTTATAGGTCTGTGCATAATCCGTAGTCCTGTTACATGGACCTTGCCATGAATTGCTTCTACTTTAGGGTTACAGTTTGGGGAATATTGAACCTGGATTTTTGGAGGCAAGTCAGAAAAACTGATACGTAGGTTTCATCTCAAAACAGCCAAGTTATTTTGGCTGTCCCTTTCTAGATACAAGTTCTGCACATTTGGAAGAAAATGTAATGTGAACATTCTGTTTATCGTATGAATGTGTAGGTAATCCTTGTTTCTTGGGCATTTTACAGTTTGGGAATTTTTAAGGTGAGGAGATAAAAGCCTATTCCTGTTTCTTTATGTTCATGGCTTTGACCACATTCTCCAGGGCAACCCACCTTTAGAAATAAGAGTTTAGCCATTAGAAAAAGAGGCGAATTAACAAACTCAAGAAAATTGACTACCTGTTTCTTACAAGCATGCTGACTCTGAGTCAAAGTATGATATTAAAGTATGATAAACTAAGGTATTGATATTTGCACTGATTATCAGCTTCTACGCATTTTCGTACAGGTGCGTGTTTCATGGAGACTTGGCAAAAAGTACATGGGTTTCTCACTTGTATATTTATGAATTTGCTACTTCTTTTTCCTTCTCACTGCTGGGGGCTGGAATGGCGTCTTGTTCTATGTTTCCTTATTGAAAATAAGAGTAGAAGCTGGTATGAAACTGAGAACATGGACTTCTGCCATGYGTTTTGAATACGGGAGGCTGAACTTCCTTTAGTACAAAGCAATCCTGAGCGGCGCTTCGGCATGTGTATGTGTGTAGATGCATGCTTGGAATTTGATTTTCGTTATAGAGGCTTTAGTTTATTAAATGAAACTGAGTTGTCCTTTCCTTGCACATATCCGGACTCTTCACTTTACAGCTCCAGGGTTCTTTCAAGTCCTGTTGTTTTTCTTGGAGAAGGGGTGGAAAGGGGAAGTTGAGCTGAACATGCTGCATATCCTCGTATACATACATCTATATATCCTTTTTTTTTTTTTTTAGAGGTTTTACAGTATATTATATGAGCTGATAGAATCTGGARAGGCTGTATGCTTGCTCACCACTAAAATGTTTGGCACATGGGTGTTATGATGGTGCATTTGTTTTTTGATATCTAGGATGTTGTCTTCCCAGTACACCCCTATAGGCTCAGGATTGTACAGGCACCCTCGTTACACTATCTGCACACCCTTCAGGAGGGTAAAAGCAACTTTCCATTGTAAGGGCTGGTCTCTTAGGAGAAACAAACATTTTACATAATTACAAAACAGCACTGTAAATTAAGATTTTCTATATGTATAATTTCAGTGTGTAATTAACTAGACATAACTGCTGTTCTGGAGGAAGTGTGCTCATATAACTTCCTGCGTAGGTCAACTCACAACATCTACTGAACCCGGAAAGCTATGAGAGCTAGCAGAGGAGTCATGCTGTAGAAAGTCCCAAGTGAAGACTRTTAACTGCCAGGCTGAAGTAGGAAATCATAAAGGGAAGGGTAGGGCTGCAACAGTTCCTTTAAGAGTGTTTTCTGGCTCCAGTCTGAGAAGCTGCAAGTACAGCAGGAGAATTTGGCTGTGGATCGCTTTGCTTGTGCATGAAGCCATCCCACCCTCGTTGAACGGAGTTTGCGATGTCTGTAGACCTGATGGTGACCTAAAACATTTGACCGACTGCCAGAGCCTGCTGGGTCCTGTGACTGGTAGCTCTTGAGGATGGCAGCCTTCCTTGCTGAAGGAAGCCTTGTCTGTTTTTACCCAACTTGGGACTGTTTTCACTGTGTGTTTAGAGACAGGGTAGTCACTGTTCTGGATGGACGTGCATGCACTGAGTTGAGCTGTCATTGCTAATTTATATCTAGGAAGTTTACTGCAGGCTTTGGGCTTAAGGAAGTGGTGCAGTGGTGCGTTAATCTTGATCCGTTGGTGAAAACCAGGCTTTCTGCTTTAGCAGCGAGAACTTGTTGCTTAGGTAATTTTTCCCTGTTTTGTTGTGGCTAAGCCTTTTTATTGAGACCAGGCAGCTAGTCTCAGGAGCACGYGGTATGAGCAGTGGATTCTTCTCACCAGCATGGTCCCCTTTGAGATGTGTATCTTTGTTAAAGATTTCAGTCAAGGGTTATTTATTTTGATCTCTATCCTCGTGAGCCTTTTGACTTGGTCAGTTTGCTTAGAAGAGCAACGTCAGCTTGATTTAACTGGGGTACCTCAACCTATCCTTACTAAATTTAGGGATGTTTTGCTGTTAACCATATAGAGTGGACATTTCTGCAGGAGATGRTGCTTGTATTTGCCATGTCCCTCACTAAATGGCTATAGGTATTTCAGATGCTTGTGTGCTTGGGTTGTTGCTCCATTTCCACTCCTTTTTTAAGGAGTTGAGTGGTAGTAGTGGTGTTGCCCRTAGTGCAGCAAGCTGAGGACAAGGCAGCAAGTATCCTGTGCCTGCAGTAGCCACAAATACTGCTGTCCAGTAAATATGAATTGAACTTGTGCTGACAGTATATCTTTAATACCTTTGTCGATCTGTGAAAGACATTAATTGTAAATACCTGGTTCATGTATACTGCTAGGTGTATTGGACCTCATAATTCTTTCAGCAACAGGAACAACAGTTTCAGTTTTGCATTTCTGGTAATGAAAATATTGTGCTGGTACGGCTTTCTCTTTTGAAACTCTATCTGTTCTGTAACTAAACATTTCATCRGGTGACAGCTGCTGTGAGTGATGCTGTTTTTTGAACGGCCAGAAGGCAATGGGACCTGGGCTCTGCCAGGTGAGCTTGCTTGGCTTGTAGGCTGAAAGCAGCGTTAGCCTCTCCAGCCTCTTCTTTGACAAGAATGTAGACCGGGAGGGATTGTATTATCCAAAAYGTAAAGTGATTGACAGTTTCAGGACCAAGCTGCTGAATAATTTGAAAACTGGAGCTTACTGACAGAAACTGGCCCAAAATTGAATTGGAAATCCAGAGTATGAGGAGGCATATATTTCCCGTAAGATAAGTCATAAAGTAAGCAGGTCATCATAAGTTTATGCACTCTCTTGACGCTCATCTTTAATTCAGGGCAGCAGCTTTGTGGATTGGGCAGGGGAAATATTTGCAACTGTGAAGTTACTTTATCACATGTCTGGAAATGCACATTGTACCCAACAGTGGTAGTGAGTGTGGGAAGAAGGCTTCAGCCTCCCTGGTGTCCTGAGTACATCTGTAGGCTAAGGCAGTATGCAGTGTGTAAGATGTTCTGGAGGTAAGGTAGGGAGTATTCAGTGAGGTCAGTCCTCAGAAAGCGCTTGTAGCTTGAAAGGCAAATGTAAGTTGGGAAGGATAAAAATATTTTGGCATTTTTGCAACTTGATCACCTAAAAGCCTATAAGGTTATTAGGTAGCTCAGACATGTCTAATCTTATAAATATATGACCTCTAGACAACGTGTGTGCTTTCTTTTGCAGTACCTCCTCCTGATTTTCTTTTCCATGGGCCAATGTAGACTTAATCAACAGCTGACACAAAGAGGGTAGAGGGGGAAGCTATTTTGCAATAATGTGTTAAAAGTATATGAGAGCGAAAAAGAAAGTCTGTTATGTTTATTGCTAATTGAGAACAATTATTTTACAGCCTTTGTGGAAAATTTCCAACTTCTGTGGTCTGTAGGCTGTCATTCTAGTTTTAGCTGCTGTAGTGTTGCAAGTATGCTTATCTCTGTGTGTTACAGCAGTTCAGTTCCTGTGTAATACAGCATTGCCTTCTAGTAAGCTGTGTATATGCTCAGCTTCAGAAAAAAATGTTGTAGGATAGAAAGGCTTTTTGGGTAGATTCACATATGTGGGTACTTCTGCTCTGTTACAGTACGGGCAAGAGGAAGAAATAAATCTTGAGTTTGTGTCAGAAGGTGGTGATATGCATGATGGCCCTTACTGTCTTGTGGTATTGCCACACTCCTCAGTCATTGCTTTACCCTGGTCATAGGGAATTCCGTAATGTGCACGAGTGATGCTGTTAATTATGATCGTGATGTGGATGCGTGGCTGATTAATTCAGGGATTGTGAGTTTAAGCWGTTGTGAAGGTATGGGATTGAGCCTCCAACCTTCGTCTGTTTATGGCGGTTGCTGTTGGTAAGGAGACGTGCTGTGCTTGTGGGGTGCAGAGCAGATAGGCTAGTCCTTTTCTTCAGTGGTGTAAGTAGGAAAGCCAATAAATTAGCAAGGATAGACAGTCTGTTGTGTGTGAAGAGTCTGACTTGTTTTGCTTGCTATYGGGCTCTACTTTTCTGTCCCTAGACTTTATTTTTTGTTTTAGTGTGCTCTTTCCTTCCTGTTCTGCGGTAGGAGCTGAGATGCCTATCATCCTGTTATTTAGAGGTTTGTTAATTTTGTCTCTTTCCCCATCCTCTCTTTTAGCCCAGGGCACAGAGACTCTGCGAATTGTGCACATACAGGATGTCTCCCATTGACAGCTGGGTTGTTGGGAACCTGTAGAGGGTTTCTGTTATCCCATGCGTGTGTGTGTGTGTGTGCAGTTGTAGCTACCATCTTGAAAGCAAACTGGGAATAGTATTAGTTGGGTAGGCAGTATGAGAAGGATGCACTTCCACAGCATGGGAGGAAGTGGGAGATGAAGGGGAGGTGCTGCTCAAGGGGCAAGGAGGTGTTTTGGAGTGTAGGGGTCAATGGAGCGTGGTCCTGTACCTCCTTTAAACCCAGGGTGTAGGAAACCAGCCTTCACCRGTTTTGTTGTTTATGGAACAATTTAAGAGGAGTGCTCTCACCTGCTAAAGCATGAGTTTGGAGAGTAGTTTGTTGAACTTAAAATTTCCGTTGTACGTATGGAACAGTGAGTAACCTGAGCATTTCTCTGTGCAGGATAGAATTTTAATTTTAGTTAAAGTATTTAAGATCTCTATGAAAAATGCAAATTATTCCCCTCTGATCCACTCGCATTCTGTTTTACGTGATTTGCAGTTCGCTCTGCGTTACTTGCAGAGAGGAAGAAACCCTTTTCCAGGTAATTTGAGTAATGGGAAATAGGTCTCCATTAGTTGCATAGCTACTGGTGAAATGCTTAACATAGTTGTGGGATTAGTCTAAAACATGGATTGAGATGTACTGGGCTGTGCTGCATTTGTGACGTGATGAAGTCATCAAGCACTGGTCTAAGTATGCACCTCTACACTGTGTCATGTGTCAGCTCTTGAAGCATCCCATGGGACAGCTTCTGCCAGCAGTGTGCAGTTGGCTATTTTGTGTGAGGTTCGTTTGTACTTACTGATCACGGAGTGTGGGTTTGGGGATGTTCCTGCTGCTGAGCAGATCAATGTTTTTGGGGTTTTATTATTCAAAACTGTTGGATATCACTGTGAGYTCTTCTTTGGTAAACAATTCATCTGTGATAAACTTTCTTTAAATCCCTGCCAGATTTTACAATCAATAAACTGTAGTTACATGAAAAATTGAGTTAATGCTCACTTGAGGTAGAAAATGTGTCTGTGAGAATATATGCACATATGAGCACACAAAAAAGCTGTTARAAAAATTATGTGAACTATGAAGATTTGTAACGGTCACCTGAAACCATGGAATTAAAGACAAGGTTATATTTTCAAAGCAGAGGTTGAAATTTCCTTTAGTTTTCATTTTTAATTTTCAGTCACAGTGTTCACAAATGTAAGATTTTCGCAACAGCCTCAGCCAAAGTACCTGAAGTGAGGGGTAGCTGGTTGTCTTGGGAGTAATGAGAGGGGTTGAGGGAAAGAACTCATCTCTTCTTCATGTGATGGAGCCTTGAGGTGAGAGGTGGCCGGTGAGCTTGGAGGCACCTCGAAGCTTCCACATCCTCCACTGCAGCACCCTTCTACGGTATGGGTGGTTCTGCTGTAGGAGAAAAAATTTCCTCTTTWCTCTGCTGATCTGTAAATTGCTTAATGCCTGTCATTGTATTTTCAGTCAGCAGTAGTTATTGCTGAAGCCGCCAAATATCTGTTTGGTTTTGTGACTTCTGGTAGAGTTGGTCATAGTAATGTTGARCCTGTTATTTCCTGTTTGGTATGCTGCACAGAGCGGGTGCTTGGGAGTGGAAATTTAGGATCTGGTTACTTGGGTGTTTTAACCATTTCTGGGAACTTTGTTTTTCTACACACCAGATGTCCAGTCTGAATTCCTTAGATGAGATCATTCTTCAGTCTAAAGCCTGCAGGGAAGTGACATTTAAGAGGAACCAACTCTTGCAGTCAGGAAGAAAGTTTTGGAGTCGCTCAGATGCGTGTTAGTGTGTGTGAAGATAGCTGATGATCAGTCTGAGAGGTTTGGAGCACAGAATGCACAAAAATATGAAAAATTTGGTGTATTATTTCTATGCTTTATTACCCCGGTTACGCTATGTATGGTTGAATAACCCAAGATGTGCACTGTTTGAGTATTGGCATTGYAACCTCATCACGCATCACTTCAACCAAGACCGTGTTGAGACTTCATTGTCAAGGTGTCTTTGCAACTCATGGCATATGACGCATTATTTTGGAAAGACAGGACCTTGGGGAATTTCCGCTCTTGGGATTGTAACCCCTGGGATTCTTGACTCGTGACTGCTCTCCTAAGGCAGCTCAGCCCTGTTGAAGGGACATGAGGGCACTTGAGCTGTTTGCAGTTAGTGAGGGCTGCAGGTCCTGCTGGGCCATTCGCCCAGYGCTCGGGGCTGTGCTCTTGTGCCTCGCGTAGCAAGTAGCTTGGTCTGTTAACTCCAGGGAGRCCGACGGATAATGTGAGCTGTAAGCAGTAGTCTGAAAAAATCTGTCTAGAGTTTGAGTAGTGTTACATGGGGATTTGGAAGGGCTGCTGTAGGACGTGATGGGTGAACGCTCTGGTGTCTCCCCGGCCACCCTGGAGATAAGAGGGGAGTCGTTAACCCTCATGGTGCAGCTTTTGAGGAGCAGAGGCCCCGGGGGGTGTCTTCCTTTCTCTGGGCTGGGGCGGAGGTATCTCTGATGCTGACTGTCCTTTTGACGAGCATTTCAGGGAGATTGAGGCTAACAGCTTCGGTAGTTGTCCCTATTTACAAAAGGCTAGCACCACTAAACACCCATTCAGTGGTGGAGCGTCATGCTAATGTGTTCGCTGCAGATTACCTGAGTCATGCCCCGGGACTATGGGTGTTTTGCTCCAAACACAAATGAGCTGGGAGATCTGGAGGGAAATCGTCTTAAATTCAGTAGATAGTCTTGGAAGGGCTGGGSGTAAGATGCAAGGTCAGCACCCGAGGGGGGTGGCTGCGGTGAGGAGGTGAATTCAGCCCTCTTTTTGCCTGGCTTAAGGTTTAGGATTTGGCTTCTGGAGTATTGGGAGATAAAGGCCAAGTCCATTCAAGATTGTCGAGCTTCTGTTTCCTTACCTGTAAAAATGAGTATTTAAGCTGGGAGCTCAGTAATACCAAATTACTTATATGGCACTCCTTGATGCTTCTCTGGTGATTTATTTTTTTGAAGACGCTACCTTGGGTAAAGAACTTTTTTCCCTGTAACTTAAGATGTTTATCCTGCTTGGAAATATGAGTATTACTGTCCTGTTTGGCTTACTATATGGAGTTTTGTTGAGGGTATTTTAGGATAATATAGGCATAAAAGACCAGGAAGTAGAGAGAAAGATAAGAAAGAAAGAATTAAACTATTTGTATTCTAAGTAAATGGGCAGTATGTTGAAGCTGAGCTGGAGGGGAAGAGGAAAGATCGCATATTGCTGGTGAGAAGTGGCTGGATTTTGATAAGAAAGAAGAGGAAGCAAGTAAAGAAAACAGTGTGATCAAAGTGGAAATAACCTGGTCAGAGAGAAAAGGAAGATCATATGCTTTGCTTTCCAGGCTGAGAGTAGAGCTCAGGTTTTTTTCCGAAAGTGAGTTTATGGCCTTCAGATTGCACTAATATATGTTCCTYATACTGCCATGGATTTTKTACTTCCTCACTTAAAATTCTGGGYTTATCAGGGACATTTGAAATACTGCGTGTGCCAAGAAACGAATTTGGTATGGTGTCTTTAACAGGTATACATGTGAGGGTTTGATTTGATTTTTAGCAGTTCATCTTTTAAAGTCTTTTTTCTTTTTGTCAGATTATGTCTACTTCGAAAATTCTTCAAGTAACCCATATTTGATAAGAAGAATAGAAGAGCTTAATAAGGTAAACAAATTTTTCCATCAAGTCTTGGAAGTTAATTGAATTTATGATCTGTTTGATTTGATTAAAATCAAAACAATTCTTTAGCAGTTCTCTGGTAATTAGAAGCTTAAAAATGCTTTTGTTCTGATACTTTTTTGGAATGCTTTGAGACCTGCTAGATTGTTCTTTGGTATGAAAGGACTGAGGGTCAAGTGTAGGTCATTCTCAAGGTGATTGTGCCCACCTGTAGGGCAGGAGATTTCTGCAGTTCTTCAGTTCTGTGCCAGGATCATGAGATATGAAGATAATATAACAGTTTGCCTAGAGAATGGAGAACTTTGTAATTTGATCTTTCTTGGGGGAGGCTCTTGCTCAACAGGAAGGTTTGGAGCTATTATCTGCTTCCTCAGACTTTGTCTTGCTGGTTGTCCTTTGGGCCAGTGTGTTATTTCATCTGCAAAATTTCCCTTTCCCTCCCTAAAAGGGAGGCGTGATAGCTTATATGTGGGAAGCCAGCAGAAGTCTTCAGTGCTGAAATTTTTCCTAGTTAAGGAGGGAAGACTTCTGAAGCCGTTAGCTGTGTCCTAAACATGCCATTTTCTCAGGTTTAATACCAGCGTGTCCATTCCAGCCCATACAGAAGGAATGTAACATTGCTGGTTTGGATTTGAATTTAAATTAACTGACTAAAATTAGGTTGTTCTTCAGTGATGGAAAAACATGTCTTTCTAAAACAGTTACTTGGAAGAGAAAATTTATCAATATAGAATCATAGAATCATTAAGGTTGGAGAAGACCTCTAAGATCATCAAGTCCAACCGTCAACCCAACACCACCATGCCCACTAAACCATGTCCTGAAGTGCCACATCCACACATTTTTTGAACACCTCCAGCGATTGTGACTCCACCACTTCCCTGGGCAGCCTGTTCCAGTGCTTGACAATCCTTTTGGTGAAGAAATTCTTCCTAATATCCAATCTAAACCTCCTCTAAACTTGAGGCCATTTCCTCTTGTCCTGTTGCTTGTTACTTGGGAGAAGAGACCGACACCCACCTCTCTACAGCCTCCTTTCAGGTAGTTGTAGAGAGCGATAAGGTCTCCCCTCAGCCTCCTCTTCTCCAGGCTAAACAACCCCAGCTCCCTCAGCCGCTCCATCTGTTCTCCAGACCCTTCACCAGCCTCGTCGCCCTTCTCTGGACACGCTCCAGCACCTCAATGTCCTTCTTGTAGTGAGGGGCCCAAAACTGAACACAGTATTCGAGGTGCGGCCTCACCAGTGCYGAGTGCAGGGGCACGATCACCTCCCTATTCCTGCTGGTCACACTATTCCTGATACACGCCAGGATGCTGTTGGCCTTCTTGGCCACCTGGGCMCACTGCCGGCTCATGTTCAGCCGGCTGTGGACCAGCACCCCCAGGTCCTTTTCTGCCGGGCAGCTTTCCAGCCACTCTTCCCCAAGCCTGTAGCGTTGCCTGGGGTTGTTGTGACCCAAGTGCAGGACCCGGCACTTGGCCTTGTTGAACCTCATGCAGTTGACCTCGGCCCATTGATCCAGCCTGTCCAGATCCCTCTGCAGAGCCTTCCTACCCTCAGGCAGATCAACACTCCCACCCAACTTGGTGTCATCTGCAGACTTTACTGAGGGTGCACTCGATCCCCTCGTCCAGATCATCGATAAAGATGTTAAACAAGACTGGCCTCAAAACTGAGCCCTGGGGAGCACCGCTTGTGACCGGCCACCAACTGGATTTGACTCCGTTCACCACAACTCTCTGGGCTCGGCCRTCCAGCCAGTTTTTTACCCAGCGAAGAGTRCACCTGTCCAAGCCATGAGCCACCAGCTTCTCCAGGAGAATGCTGTGGGAGACAGTGTCAAAGGCTTTACTAAAGTCCAGGTAGACCACATCCACAGCCTGCCCCTCATCCACTAGGCGGGTCACCTGGTCATAGAA
The DNA here is from genome assembly GCA_030449065.1 of Oceanodroma leucorhoa. NCBI lineage: Eukaryota > Metazoa > Chordata > Aves > Procellariiformes > Oceanodroma > Oceanodroma leucorhoa. Next base: position 1,851,635 of record JASVER010000099.1, read on the forward strand.
GGAGATCAGGTTGGTGAAGCAGGACCTGCCCTTCATGAACCCATGCTGGCTGGGTCCAATCCCCTGGTTGTCCTGCACCTGCCTTTTGAGTGCCCCCAAGATGAACYGCTCCATAACCTTCCCCGGCACCGAGATCAGGCTGACAGGCCTGTAGTTCCCCGGATCCTCCTTCTGGCCCTTCTTGTAGAYGGGCATCACGTTGGCAAGCCTCCAGTCGTCTGGGACCTGCCTTGTTAACCATGACCGGTGATAACTGATGGAGAGCAGCTTGGCAAGCTCCTCCGCCAGCTCCCTCAGTACTCTCGGGTGGATCCCATCCGGCCCCATAGACTTGTGAGTGTCTAGGTGGCAGAGCACGTGGTGGTTAACCACTTCCTCTTGGATTACAGAGGGGTGTATTCTCCGTCCCTGTCTTCCAGCTCAGGGGGCTGAATACCCTGAGGATATAATGACAAATAAAGAATCTGAAGGCTAGGACATCCTTGTAACCCCTTCTTTTTAGTGGGAGTCTTTTGCAGAAATACTTTGTCTTTCTTCCATTAAGGAAGCAAGAGCGAGTTCCTAAAATATTCCCAGCGGGTCCATAGCCATGAGGTATCAATAACTGTATTCCATCAGTTACAGGGTGCAGATTTGTTGACCACTTTCTAGGAAAATGTTGTTTTCCCCTCTTCTTTTCCCTCTTCATTCTTCCCCTGCTTTGAAAAAAGAACTTTCAGCCTGGATCTCTCATCTTATTGGAACTCTTGCTTGAGCTGTCATTTCTCTGACCTACTCTTTGAAATGGGTCTTTCTGGTTGAAATGAATCATATATCGTGTGTTGCCTTTTTTTCACTGAGTGTAAATGAAGCCTGGGCAGTTAAATGAAATAGATAATTCTACATTGTAGCTGTCTGTGTTTTAACAAGGGGGCTCCTGCCCTTTTATTTTAGTTCCTCAAAATTTAAAAGTTCTGAGTTATTTAACTGAAAAGGACAGAAATTCTGCAGGCTTTGTACTAAAAACTGGTAGGCTGCAAGGGGAAACATTTGTGCATATATGTATTGTCTGATTTTTTTTTTTTCTTTGTGTTAGGAAAACGGTTTTATAAAAGATGAAACTTTTCCTCTATTCACATATTAGCAACAAGCATGTATATCAGTTTTTATTTTTTTTCCTTGTGGACAGATTGCTGGTCCTCTACCTTTTTTTGCAGACTTCCCGGAGAGGAATTTGTATCTTAGTCTTCTAGTTTTTTAAACTGTGCCATCATTATGGTTTTCAAGGACTCTGCAGTAGTAGGACGCAACTCTTTTCAGTTACATTTTCATTATTTGTTGTATTTATTTTAGAGACAGTAGATTGGCTGGGACTGTTACAAACCAGTAGGTGTATTTCCCCTAGAGTTTGTATAAAGCCAGTTTCACAATTTGGCAGATTCCATGTTACAAGAGATTCATCACCTACCTAATTTTAAGAGTTTTAAGAAAAAAATCCCAAACCTTTCAAAAATTCAGACTTTTTTGTATGTTGTCACTGGTGTAGAGTTTATTGCCTCGTGCAGCTTCCTTGGTTCTCCTTTTGGAATGATTTTTTTGTGTTAGTCATTGTTTAGCTCACTGCTGTCAGAGAAAGAAAACCTTGTGTGATTTCTTTTGTGAAAGTAATAATGGCTGGGCTCTTCTTGCTTTCCTGCTGTCCTACAGAGTTTGGAGACCAGCTTAAACCTGAATTCTGTTGCTATATTTCACAGTTATTTTTATTAGGATTTTAAAGATGCTTTTGAATTCTACTAAATGTAGGCATCACCTGAAAAATAGCAAAGTGGCTTGTTAATATGTTGTAACTGCAGGTAAGTGTGTTTTCTCACCCCTTGAAACATCTGTAACTGCTGAAAGTGGTGATCCCACAGAAACAATTAGGGAAACAGGCCAAACTCTGTTTCCCTACACTGGAATGGATCACACCGGAGTTTGTGTGTTGGATAACGTGTGTGCAGCTGGAGGGTGCTAAAAGGTGATTCTATGTAGCTCTTGTGCAACATTCCAAATTATTTATGAAGTTTTCTAGTTCGGTGTATACAGTTCAGTTCTTGATCTCTGCTCATTTTTTTTTTTCTTTTTTTCCTGTTTCAGACTGCCAATGGAAATGTGGAAGCAAAGGTGGTATGTTTCTACCGAAGAAGAGACATATCAAGTACACTTATTGTATTGGCAGACAAACATGCAAGTAAGCTTGTGTTCAAATTGCTTCTACACAAAATTGCCAAACTTAGATAGACCTTTGATATTGCAGTTACAAGTATCAATATTATTATTTTTAAATGTCCTTTTCCTGTACTCATCTTTAGCAAATTGCATTCCTTGTTTGGGCGACTTCTCTCTCTTTCTCTCCCTTGCTCACCCCTTAAACCTTTTAAAACCTCATTTGGTGTATGGTTTGGTTATCATGGTAGGGATAGAACAGAAGTGTTCAGTTAGGGCTGAATAAAGGTGTCTTATTTGCTTCATAGAAGTGAATTTCTTAATTTTTGGGATGAGGAAAAGTATTCTCCCTGTCTCATGTATTACTTCTCATGAATGCCTTGGCTTGGTTAGCAGCTTAAAAAAACACCTCAGACTTTCTTTATGAGTAAAACAAATAGTCTGATCGTAGGAAACCGACTTGAAACATGGCCAGCTTGAAACTCAGCTAACAGGAATTCTCTTTACGTTTCAATATTAGTGATATTTTTTTTGTRGTGACATAGCTTTTGTCTGAACATGCTCAGTAAATACATTTTAAAAGCACTGAATTTTAGGACATCCTATTACTATTYTGAATACTTCAAGTCCTTTTGTTAGGAAAAAAATAATGTCTAGGCTGAGAGGAGACTTGAAAACTAACTTTTTTTTCTGAGTAACATACTTTCTGATTTAAAAAAATAAACATGAAGCTAAACTATCATAAAATTTAGGGCGTTGTTCATGCTGCCTTGCTTCATCCTCCTTTGCATGTACGTGTTGCATAAGTAATTTATTGATTTTTATTATTTTACAGAATGTTGTGTTAACTTACGTTGGCATGTACTCCTCTGCCAAGGAGGTTGGAGGCATGTGAGATACCTAGCTGAGTAGAGATGGAAGCTTATTTCTAAACAAAAATTTAGTGTTACAATTCTCTTTCAATGATAGAAACAGTTTTAAAATTCTAAAAAGTGCATACAAAAATTAGTTATGTGTCTGTATATATTAGATGTTTGCCTATATAAATCTGTAAGGTAAGATATTTAAAAAAAATTCAGATAGATTAAAAAAAAAGCACACAAAATAGCTGAGAAGCTGCTGTAGATCTGTGTATTCTAAACTTAGAAGAGGGTGAGCATGGTGCAGTAGCTGACTCTCAAGGGGAGCATCCATCTCGGGGGGAGAAATAGTGCAATGTATTACATGTCATTGGTTACTTTATCTGGGGTGCTTCCAGCCTGTTTGACTCCATTCTAGTTGCCAGTGAGGATTAGATTTGGGTTCATTACACCTTCCTCTGCCAGTTCAGCATCCCTCTCATCCCATCCTTGGGAGGTGATGGACCCAGTACTAACAAAACAGACAGATACCAAAACAGACATGTTGAAAGGGAGAAAAAGAGTAAGCAGGTGGAGTTACTAAACTGTTTTTACTTATAAACAATGGAGTATGTGAGATGTAGCTGYTCAGATTGCTTAAAATTTAGCAAACAGCATGGACAGCCGTATCAATCCTTGTAATTCAAGGCTTTCCTGTAGGCACATACATAAATTAAAAAGAAGCAATCAGATCTGGGCATGTCAAAATTACGATTTAGCTGCCAAACATCATTGTCTTCTAATGTGATTCTTGGTGTATATATGAATAGACTGTTATGTATATGTAATACAGATGTACATAATTGTACTGAACGGGGATTGATTAAATCAGATATTCAGTTTTAACAATGAATATAATGTCTTGCTGTGTTCTCAGTGCTGTAGTGCCATTGGGGAAAACATGCAGCAAAACTAGCCCCTTATTGATAAGTTTGAATATTTTCTGTTGTAGGTTCAAGTCCAAATAAGTCCCTCCATTGTAATCATACCTTGGGGAAAAAGTCTTGTGGCATTGAGATGAGATTTGGCTGTGTTGCAGAATTGTGGTAGCAGGCAAAGCTTTTTTGATAGCTCTTCAGTGCAGCAGTACTCATTTTATCCGAGAATACTGAAGCTTAATAGGAGCTTCACCATAAACAACATGACTATTGATTCCTTCATCTGTGTCTCACTTCACTTGATTTAGGAAAGGAAGCAGGTAGGAGTGATTCAAAGAAATGCATGTCTGAGGCTGAAAATTAAAAATATTTGAACCCATATAAATGCTCTTTGAACCTGCAAAGGCTGATTTCTTTTTGTGATAAGAAATTTAAATTTTTTTTTTTTTAATGCAAACAGATAATTCATTGTTCATCTGAATATGTGTTTGAACGACAGGAAAATTCTTCTATAGCACAATCCTATTAACAGAGCCACCAGAGACAACTGAGGCTGTCTCTTAGTGTAAATTTCATTAGTAACTAACATTTTTTCCAGTATGTTTCTTTCTGGTGCAGAATAAAATTGCTACTAAATGACTTCCATTTATTTAGATAGATGTGCTGTTGTGGGGCTTCCATCCTTCTTAAGGAGGGAGAAGAGAGTAAAATTAAGCTTTTGGACAGCCTTTGGTTCTTTACTCTGAAAAAAATAATCTACATCCTGCATGATATAATGAAATTAAATTTTGTGGATGTTAAGATTCTAGTACAGATACTCAACACTGTCACTGACTTTGAGTTCATTTCCATAAAGTCTCCTGTTGCCTCATTTTGATGCATTTGCAGTAGATGTACGTATCTGCATCGCTGATCTTTTAACTGCCTTTGTTCAGCTGATTAATGGAGCTTTCTGACTGCAGACATTTCTGGATTCACACAGTCTTCCGTTTAAGATGCCTTTATTTTAGACCTACTGTTGAGATCAATGCAGTGAGAGAACCAAATAATGGGAAGGTATGGCTGGAACAYGAATGGAAAAAGTATATGTATATTTTGTAATATTTTTTTTCTCTTCCAATAAAGGAAGGAAAAAATGTGATTGTGAAATGAATGTTGCAAAGTTTAAAAAAAAAAGCGCTTACGCTTTAGCTTGTATAATCCATCGGATATCTGAAACAGGCAAGTCTGAGATACATTGTCTTTTCTCATAACTCTTTATAAAGAGAAATGAGTTGGAAGCACCTTATTCTGTAGTTGGTGACTGTAAATCAGTACCTGATGTATGCAACCTGATTCTTGGATTTGATCTGTGATCTTACTATTTTTATCATATGATATAAAGCTTGTCTGGGCTGTCCTATAAATCTTTCAGCCTTATAATGGCTTCCATACATTGTTAGCACTTTTTATTCATAARCCTCTTTAATCGCCTCGCAAATTATTCCAGGGAATTTCTCCACCTGTTTTTGAAAACCTGCTTCACCAGTAGGAAACTATTTAATGTTCTTGTCCAGAGACTTTGTAGTGGTTTRAGATAGAATATTGTATGCAAACAAGATTGCAAGCAGAACTTGATGGAAGAGAAGTGAGAAAGATAATTTACTCCTCAAGCTATTGTTGGATGCTGTGACTATGTATTTTCTTCCTATGTAGTTTCTATATAATGTCTTACATAGTTTCTTATATAATTAAATATTTCCAACAGCAGGAATAGGACCCCCTGTCCCTGCTTCTAACCACCCACCCCCAGCCACCTCCAGTTATTTGTGATCTGTCTGATGACCACAGTTTTTGCTTCATTAAAAACATTTATCCTGATCTGTAAAACAATGAGGTGACTAGTTGTTGGAGAACTGAGTAGTTAGTGCCGGCYGGTTTGGCAGGTTTATGGTTAGCCTTCAGCAGCTGATGTCTGGGTGCCAGGCACACATGGCAGCATGGTTTTGTAAGTGCCAAAGCTTCTAAAAATAAATGTCTTGCAGCAGTGAGGTCTCATTACTCAATCAGTCCATGAGTTGCATGAGACCTGTATGCCTAAGCAGGTAGGGGGTCTATTAAGTTTTGGGTTTGTGKKTTTTTTTTGGTTTGGGGTTTTTTTKTGTGTGTGTGTTTTTTATGATTTTAGATAACACTAGTCTAAATGCAGTTTGACAATAGCTTCACAGATGAGTTATTTTTATTTATTTCTTCCATTTTATTCCTCTTCTCCTCCATTTTCTCCCAACACCACACATGCAGATTTAAGAGGAGTTGAATTCATTAATCCCTGTCGTGGTTTAGCCCCAGCCAGCAACTAAACACCACGCAGCCGCTCGCTTACCCTCCCTGCTCCAGTAGGATGGGGGAGAAAATCGGGAGGACACACGAAGGAAAACCCGCGGGTTGAGATAAAYACAGTTTAATAATAGAGATAAAACGAAGTAGAACAGTGATAACAACAGCAATAACAGAATATACAAAACAGGCGATGCACAATGCAACTGCTCACCCCCGACGTGTCCCGAACGAACTGCACGAGACAAACCCCAGAGCAGCCCCCACCCCCACCCCTTAGTTTTATACTGAGCATGATGTCCCATGGTATAGAATACCCCATTGGCCAGCTGGGTCAACCGCCCCGGCTATGCTTCCCCCAGCTCCCCCTGCATCTGGCACAGCTTGGGAGGCTGAAAAGTCCTGGTGCAAGCACCACCCAGCAACAACCGAAGCATCAATGGGCCATCAACGTTCCTTTCATTACCAAACCCAAAACACAGCACCCCCTCCAGCTACTGGGAAGGGAGTTAACTGTCCCAGAYGGAACCAGGACAATGCCCTAATGACACTTTTTGCGCTGTTRTTACTGAGAGGAAGAAACTGTGATTTTTCTCTTCTGGGGATGCTGCACTGAGGAAAGATAAGCTAAGTGTCCAAAATAGTGTCTGTTTGCTCTGTATGGTACCTGTAATAGTGGCCATGTCTGCAATAGATGATCACAAGAAGTTTTGGAAGGGATCATAGTGAGATGTCTTGATAAGGCAGCAAGCTCCTTCTGAGGTGTCAAGGTATAAGATTTCTTTTTGTTAAAACTTTCACCATATTTTCTATAGCTAAGAATCAATATCTGTTTTTTGGTAGAGAGAAAATGAGTGAGGCTGAGGCTAATAAAGACCATTTGAAACTGGACCTGGGAGAAGGAATGTGGTGTTGTATTGTTCATTCCTTCAGATGCAACACTTTTATAATGTCCTTCCAAGCTGCTTAGTTGAGCTGTTAAAGTACCAAGAGTTTAAGCTTCCTTCACTACTGAAGGAACTGTTGTACAGGTCAATAGCACTGGCTTTACATGTTTCCCAATGTTTTGACCCCATTTTTTTTCTTTTTTCTTTACATTTTGTGGTTAGTGATACCATGCTAACTAATTAGTAATAATAGTTGACACGCCTGAGGGACAGGATGCCGTCCAGAGGGACCTGGTCAAGCTCAAGAAGTGGGCCTGTGTGAACTTCATGAGGTTGAACAGGGCCAAGTGCAAGGTCCTGCACCTGGGTCGGGGCAACCCCCGGTATCAATACAGGCCTGGGGGATGAAGGGATTGAGAGCAGCCCTGCCGAGAAGGACTTGGGGTACTGGTGGATGAAAAGCTGGAGATGAGCCAACAATATGCGCCCGTGGCCCAGAAGGCCAACCGTATCCTGGGCTTCATCAAAAGCAGCGTGGCCAGCAGGTGGAGGGAGGGGATTCTGCCCCTCTACGCTGCTCTGGTGACACCCCCCMTGCAGCACTGCATCCAGCTCTGGGGTCCTCAGCACAAGAAAGACATGGACCTGTTGGAGGGGGTCCAGAGGAGGGCCACAAAAATGATCAGAGGGATGGAACACCTCTCCTGTGAAGAAAGGCTGAGAGAGATGGGGTGGTTCATCCTGGAGAAGATGAGGCTTCAGGGAGACCTTACTGCAGCCTATCAGTACTTAAAGGGGCCTTATAAGAAAGGTGGGGACAGACTTTTTAGTAGGGCCTGTAGTGATAGGACAAGGGGTAATTGTTTTAAACTAAAAGAGGGTAGATTTAGACTAGATATAAGGAAGGAATTTTTTACGATGAGGGTGGTGAAACACTGGCACAGGTTGCCCAGAGAGGTGGTAGATGCCCCATCCCTGGGAACATTCAGGGTCGGGCTGGACGGGGCTCTGAGCAACCTGATCTAGTTGAAGATGTCCCTGCCCATGGCAGGGGGGTTGGACTAGATGACCTTTAAAGGTGCCTTCCAACCCCAACTGTTCTATGATTCTAATTCTTCTGTTACTACAGACTGTATCCCAAGCTTGGACATACTACTGTGCTCTCTAACCTAATTTTGGTATCTTGTTTGTTTTTGTGCATTTCCGAATTCTGCCATGTAGCTACTTGTACGACACCCAGAATGCAGAGAAAGGGCTGGTGCTTCTTACCTCTGATGTTGTAGAGAGCCCAATCTGATCTGTAGCAAATTGCTATTCTTTCTAGTGTTTAGCAAATATTGATGTTTAATTTCGCATCTCACACACCCAGTCATTTTAAATTACAATTACTGCCTCTTGGGTTTCTCCTGCCAACTCAAAGTTTACTCTTTCTAATTATTTTTCTCCATATATGTTAGCTTTCACATGAGTCTTGCTGTTTGTGTCCAATCTGCCTGTCTCTTGTTCCCAATATAAGTTGTCTTCGAGCTTTGTTAATATGTTATTAATGATTCTGTCATCAAATAATACTTAATCTAATACACTCCTTGCAGCATTCCACGGGCTACTTCTGCATAGCTGATATATTACTGTTTGTATTAAGACTAAATGTTTAGTTTTAAATCTGCACAAGCACATCTATCAAGCAGAGAGATTAATTCTGAASTAAGGCTTTATGAGAGCATTGAAGCTCCAATATACTGCACCTACTGTATTCCCATACCACTTATTCTGTAGTACTATCATAAATGCAGGCAAGTCTTTCTGAAAAGATTTTTATTTTTATATATATCTAAAAACATAAGGGGTTTGGTTTTGTTTGGGTTTTTTGTTTCTTTTTTTTCGGTTTTTTTTTTTT
>JASVER010000099.1:1860755-2107283 GCA_030449065.1 Oceanodroma leucorhoa
GTTTTGTTTTTGTTTTTTTAAAGACTGTGGTCCTTCTCAGGGGCCACCATTCTCAAGGATGAAGTCTGCTTCACTTAGAGCTTGAGTGCTTGAGCTATAGGAGGGTGAAACACAGATGTGTCAGACAGGCTTGTCCTGGAACCTGAGGCTGGGCCAGCCCCTGTTGTGGGTTACAGTCTGACTTAAGCCTTTGCCGTCTGCGCAGAGGCGGTGAGGTGGTATTAGTTACGGTTTTTGTCAAAGCCACTTTTGCATCACTTCAGGGAGACAGAGAGGTTCCTGTGCTGGATCCAGCCCTGGATTCTCTCCTCCTTCCCTTGGTTCCGAGTGCATTTTCCAGGTTCATTCTTTTCAGTGCTGAATCATGGCTGTGGAAAGGGATGGAAGATGCTTGTGTAGATTTGTTTGTTTATTTCTTGGAATATTCCTACCTCTGTCTTCAGGAACTACGATGATTTTACATCTGTTGGGGGGGGAGTTGTTTGTTACCTGTAGAAATGTCTGTCTTTTTAAAAAAGAAATTWAAAAATATTATGCCTTTTTATTTTGAAAGGCTGTGCATGGCAGAGCTGGCATAAGAAGGAAGTATGTGCTTCCTACCTTCCTTATTTTATTACAAAAGCTAGGCACATAAATAAAACACCTGTTGGAAGATGAGCCTAGCTGAAGGGATGTGATTCCTGAGATTAGCTTGGTTGTGCTGGGCGGTTTAATTTTGTTTGTAGATTTAATTGGCACATAGTGGTTAATATATTTTTTTAAAAAATGTGATTTTTAAAAGCCCTAGGCTATTAAATACACTGAAGATATTAAGTATTTTAGGTTGCTCCTTATAGTACTTTTCCTGCATTACACAGTGCACTACTCTCATTCTCCAAAAACTGTTTTAAGTGCAGGCATAGAATGCTTTTTCATTTGTGCATCCTTTGGTTTTTAGGCAAGCTAGCTTGGAACTTGCTGACTTGTTTGTGGATTGCTGCTGGTATATTTATAGTGTAGGTTAGCAGCCACAATATTAATTCTCAACTAAAACAGAATTCACTTCAGTAAATAAATTGCAGAACCATGAAACTGTGGCACAAATGTAAATTTGGTGTTCTACTTCCTAGGAAAATACTGAAATGTAAGTGCATGCTGCTGTATGCTTAACAGCTCATGYGGTGTAAGAGCTATTGTATGTTGCAGTCTGGTTTAATTATGCTACTATTTTTTTCCTTCCTTGCTGGAGCAGCTTACCTGAGGGGCATATAAACCGCAAGTCTTTTTCCAGGACAGTAAAACAGTGATATATTGTGGGGAACCTGAAGGGTACATAATTTTTTGTCACCCCCTTTGGCATAATGGTGGCCTATTTAAAACTAAATGCAATTTCAGCATTTTATACAATGGAGATCTCTGCTTTCTGTTTGCTTTCTTTTGAGATAACTATGAGGGTTATAGTTAACTAATCTTACGAGTATATCAATCATAACTGCCTGTATGTGTTTCTGACTAGAAATGTTTCTTGGCAACAACTGTTGAATTAAGCTGCAGGCAGAAGTCTGCTCTTTCAAAASAGTACTGCTGCTGTAGAACTGGAGTTTTACTATTCATGTATGAGACTTTGCAGCTCATTCTACTACAGTCTGGGAAACTTTTCCCATGATTTTGGAAAAAGCAGTAACTGCCTTAATTTCATAGGGGAGGAAAAAGTCTAATGTTTCCTTTCGCAGTCCTTCATGGAGAAGCTTTGCAGCTTTCTTGGAGTATTTTGCCTTCTACAGCTTTATCTTGCATAATTGACAGGATGCTTGCTAATAAACATATTACAAGAAAGGTGCCTAGAGATGTTTTGGATCAGTTGTGTATCAGTGTGGATGTGATTTCATATATTTACTTTGGCAGTCATTTAAAAACTGGTTGGATAGCTCAAAGCCAGAGATGGTGGATCCTGACTGCAGAATGAAGCAAGCTTTTGAGATGCAGGAGTATTGCTGTCGAATGGGTGTGGTGGTGTAGGGTAGGGCGGGCTGCAAGACTGGCCTTAGGCACTTGGTTACATTCCAGTTAATCTTGTGACTCTGGTCTATTGGCTGTGGTTGGGGTGAAGAGAATAAAATACATTAAATAAATAAACTAACCTTTTCAGTGGGCATTTCCTGCAAAAGCTGTTGAAGTTGGGATGGGACAGTCTGTGGTACCCTGAAAGAGGAGTTGTGTCTGAGATAGCTGATGCCTGGCAAAGAGGAGAGACTTCGCTTTTACTGCCTCACTGATCTTGCRTCAGCTTCTTCCTGATGAATCTAACGGTGCAGTGATGGTCTCCAAGAGCAGCTCTCTRAAGAGCTTGTCTGTTGGTAGCAGATTTGTGTGATTTTCAGCTTGGTGAGCCAGTGTGACCTGTGTGTACCTGGAATGCTTTGATCCCAGTGGTGAATAAAAACAATTCTTCACAGGCATCATTTAAAGGAKCTATACTAATTACCTAATTGTTCAGTTGGCTGAAATGTGAAGATTCAAATGAAGTTAGATTTAATCTAAATAATGTGTATTATTTAGCAAAGGTTTTGGAGCAGCTCATCCTGATTGGCTCAGAATCAATACTTGCGCTCTTCTTGATGATCAATTTTGTCTCTTTGTAACTAGGAGAAATGGAAGAGGAGATGGAAAATCCTGAAATGGTTGATTTACCAGAGAAACAGAAGCATCAGCTACGGCATCGTGAGTTGTTTCTCTCACGACAGCTGGAATCTCTGCCAGCTACACACATTAGGTAATGACTGTTTTCTTCCAGTGATTTTTATTCAAAAAACAAATGGTATTATTATTATTCAAGTATTCTTCAATGTAAGATTAAATGTGTACAACTTCAGTAATACTATCTTGTGAATCACATGAGCATTTACGATTTTTTTTCATAAAATGTGTTTCTCCTTTTTTTTTTTTTTTTTTAGAGGCAAATGCAGCGTTACTCTGTTAAATGAGACAGAATCTCTTAAATCATATCTGGAACGGGAGGTATGAACCATTTTGTGAATTGTCAAGCTTGAACAGTTTATTCTGGCACAATTTAGGATGGGTGGCTTTTCACAAGTTTTCTAAATAAAAGGTGGTTCTTTCGTTTCTACACACACTGTATGGGCATTGACAGTGGGAAGCTTTAGGCTCCATACAATTTTCATTCTGATATAAAACTTGGTGGATCTAGACGCCAGAGCTGCTGTTTACATCCTTGAGAGTGTAAGCTGCCCCTCCTGTATGGAGAGCCCTACTGGCTCATCAGCCTGGCAGTCTGAAAGTTCAAACCTGGAGGCTYATGGCCCAGACAAGACGGGGGGGAGGTGGAGTAAATGTGAAGCGGGAGCAAGCCAGCAAGCTGTATTTCTATATATTTGCTTTATTCTGAAATCTCACAGATTTATGTTAATATGGTTTAGGCTTGATCTTGCCTCAGATTTCTGAGAGRCTTAGTTCCCTGGTTTTTTGAGTTCACTGTTGTTTACCTGTGATCTTCRTATGTCACCACAGACACTTAGGTCCTTGAAAACTACTTGTCAGTTAACTCAGAGTCCTGCAGAAATTCTCACAATCTGGCTATTTAAAGGTACCTCAAACCAAACACTTGAAACGGAATTGTGTTGCACTGTTAATCACTATTCAGAATATATATCTTGGGTTTTGCTTTTTCAGGTATTTTGGGATTTTAAAAATTACAATTGTAATTCTTTTAAATATATTTATGTACCTTTAATTGTGGCTAGACCTCTGGCTGCCAGCTGGGTTAGACAGTCTTGGAATTTGACAATCCGGGAGCTTTACTTTGGGAGATTAGCAAACAATTTCAGTATATTATTATTTGAATACATCTGCAAGCATTACATTTGCATTTGAAAACATTAAAATGTTATACAAGAGAAGAAATCTTGTAATTAAAAACAGTAAGGTAACAGTCATTACCAGCCTTTAAGAATCAAGGAGAAAACAGGTCATTTTTTGCAAGGAGCATACTGTAGTCTGTCTCGTAGTTGGGCTTTCTTTTTAAATGCTTTTTTAGCTTTCTTTAGTATTTATTTAAGCATAAGATTAAAATTAATCTGATAYTCTAGTTTAAGAGAATTTTAAACAAAGCACAGGGATTAAATAGTCGGGTTTCTCTTTGGAATGTGAAACCAAAAACATGTCGAGTCTGCTCAGGGCTGCCAAATGGCAGCGCATCAAACAAGGGCCGTTGTTTTCAGAAATCCTTGTTACCAGCTAGCAGCCTAGGATATGCCAGTTTGAAAGCAAAAGTTAATCAAAACTGAAATTAATTTAGATTTACTAGTACCCAACTTTTAAGTAGTATTTGTTCTCGATTGCTCCCCACATTATTTTATTATCKCTAATGTTACAGATAGGTACATTGAGACACAGAAGGGAACCGGCTTTCTCTGATCATGCAACAGCTCAGTTGCAGATGGAATAGAAAGAGATTTCTCTTTTTCATCCTTTTGAACTCTCAAAATGCAGGATGAGTGATGCGGGTTATTTTTAAAACTGAGCAGGCACATAGAGATTTCACAGAATGAGAGAGTTCTCTGAATGTGTCCTGTCACTTAGCACAGTATTTTGCTGTGGTGCAAACTAACTGGGACAGATGGTAAAGAAATTAAAAGCTCAGGAACACAAATGTGCTTGGGAGGAGGGTAAAGAGATTAAGAAAAGGAGGTAGTTGTTGCCTGGTGAATTCATAGCACTGGATGGTACTGTTTTGAACTGCTGCTTCTTTTTTCCCTCCCTGTTCTTAATCCATTCTCTGCTTTCAAAATGTTTTGGGTTTTCTGTTTTTTTTTTCATGGCTTCTGTCAATAAAGCCTAAGCAGTTCTAGGGAATCGGTCATTTGATTTCTTGTATGTTATGACCACTAAAAGTAGGTTTTCAGCCCAAGGCTGTCTGTCTCAAAAGGAGGTTAAACATGCAGACAGAAATTTTTAGGGAGATAGTAAGCACAGCAAAATTACATTTGTATTATCTCTGTTTTCCTCTTTCCACCCTCTCTCTGTCATCTTCCTCAGGAAGATTGCTCTGTTACATTTGGAGAGGGAGCTGAAGGGAGAGCAGCAGTGATTTTTTTACTGTGCCTGGCAAAACTGGGTTTGTAGCAGGAGTGAGGAATAGGAGGAAAAAGGAAAGAAGCAACTGGAAAACCTGAATTTCCTGTAGATTCTGAATTCCCAGGGAGATCAAGAGAAGGATATGGCCAGTTACGGCAAAAGTATTAGATTTCCCTATTCTGCAGGAAACTGTTTTATATGTTTTACTGTTTTACTGCCCTGCTAGGGTATATCCAGAGGCTTGTGTGAATTTTGCCTGCTGGGTAGATGTCTGGCATTTTGGTACCTTTTGGTACCCCCCTAAAAATAAGATGCTGTCTAGTTAAAATATATTCCTCCCCTTCACCCAAACTGGCTTAATGAGAGTAAGTTTGCAAGCTGTAATGAACTAACCACTATTTCTGTACTGTACTTTCACTTTGAGCCCATTTTCTTTTTCCAGTTCTGCAGTTTCTGAGTGGCTTTGGTTCTTGGCTATAGCTACGGGTAACTCAGGGGCTTGGGTAGGGAAGCTCTGAGCATATGTGTCTGTATAACACTTTGGAGAAGTAGAAAGTCATGGTTTAATTTTAACTYTTGGCAGGTCATTTTAATTTTTCCAAACATGTTGGGTGTTTTCTGGGATCTGAAATTAAAAGAGAAAACCCTTCTTTTTTTTCACTGCTGCAAACTTGGCATACACAGTTTTGACAGCTAAAATGAGCATGGAGGATTTTGAAGAGCCATGTTATTTTGTTGTGAATATCACTCTTCTTGAGAAACCCTTCTGAAAAATTGTTCTTATCACATAGTGGTGATCAAGAGTTCATATGTGCTTTAGAGTATACAAGGATCTGCTTTGTTCCTTAGACTATAGTTTGCATTGGCACTAAACGGACATTTATTAATGTTTTCAGAAATCCCACTCAGATTGCATGAGCTGAATTTCATGCTTCTATGGGGGAAGATGGTAGTGGTATTGCATTACCTCTGGGGATTACAGTCTGTCTTGTATTCACACTTGAGCCCCTAAACTTCCATCTCTTCTCTGTTGAGGAGGCTCTGGTTGGGCAGAAGAGCCCAGAGGCTTTTAATTCTTTCACTGAACCTGCTTGATTCGAGACAAAACTGGACAAGATATAAAAAGATGACCTGAGACTGGTACAAAAGGATGGGTTTTATTTTGTAGAGAAAATTCATAGTGATAATCAATAAAAGGGAAGCAATAGGGCATCTAGCAGACGAATACCATGGGAGAAAACCCCTCCACAATGAATGACTTTCCCTGACCAAGAAAGACTGTGTTAAGAAATCGCCTGTAGAATTGGCCTTCCTTGGGGCCCATTGTGTTGTTATACTACAGTGTTTGGTTTGTGTATTTGCTGGGCAACGTGCCTGAAAAGTATTAATATTGCACTGCGTATACTTTGTCCTGCAGTTAGGTATTTTGGAGCTGGAACAAATAAAACACTATTTATAACATGGAAGCTTGTGAGACAAAAGCTTTTCCTACATTTTATTTATGCAACAATACATTCTCAAAATATTGTAATATCTTGAACTTTGTATATGTCAGGGAGCAAGAGACCCAGATTTCTTTACACAGCTGTAATATAAATGAGTGCTCATACACTCCGAAGCTCCCTTCTGTCGGTACGTTGATGTAATTTGACCCTGGTGCCTGTGGGAGCAGGAATCAATTCTGTCAAAAATGTCATTCATTTAGGATGCAACTGAATCCCCCAAACCCAACCACAGACAACCCTTCCAGTTGACTTGGGTGGGTGTTGGAACAGCATTTTGCCAAGTGTTAGCTATGACTTTTATCCTGTTATCGTGACATAACATGAGATTGTTCTTGCCCTTGGAGTTCATGCTTTTACAGTGGGGAAATGGCATGTTTTCTGCTGGAGGAGATTGGTGTGAATTCCTGTCTTGCCTCTTGTGCTGTGCTGTGTAGGTGATACTTTTTTGTGCGGTAGCTTTTCTCAGGTAGCAAAGCAGGTTTGGCTGGCTTGCTTGGCTTTTTTCTGGCTTTTTTTCTGCCTTCCATAGATGTTGATTTCTTCCCAAAGAAATGCTGATTTTTATTAAAATTGGAGCAGAAAATATAGAGTACCGTGTTTAACACTTAAATTCTGTAATTGGGTGCTGGATGCATTACACCTGTAAAGAAAACACGGGAGATCTTACCTCTGTGGCATCAGTCTTAGATTAATATGCGTAATGTGCAGGGCTGGGGAACAAAGCTAGCTTTGAATACCTAGCCCATAGAATTTTTGCTATGTTACTGGGGAAACTCACAGTGATTCTTCCTTTTTCGGGCTTAGTATGACAGATCGGGAGACTCTCTTTTTCCCTTGCCACCTCTTCATGAAGATGAACAGGGCTTGAAACTGATGCTGGTTTTGTCCTAATTTTTGTTGCATGCTGTTGACACATACAAATATAGGGAAAGGGAAAATGAGGTGAGCATGAAATGAGATGTATTTAAACAGGGTGCCTGCTGTTGACACAGAAATATGGGGAAAGGGAAGATGAGCCAGAAACCTGAGATGTGAAAAACGGGTGCATCGTGCATCCTGTGTTTCTGTTCAGAAACACTTCTCTTTCCTGGTGACGGTGTTGCTGTGAATGGAGGTTACAAAAGGTCTGTTATTTCATGTCCTGCTAGAGCTCTCTTCCTGCCCCATATCCCACACTATACTTTGATGGAGCATATCTGGTCTCTGATGTGTCACTCAATAGCTATAGCTAAGTACTTATCAATGCAGAAAAGTTTAATTACTTATACTGTGCAGTTTTTAAGTAGTTAAAATTTTGGCTGTTTTCTTTCTCCACCCTGGCAGGACATTCTCATTCTGGTATGACTTCTTGCTTTAATTTTACACACCCAGGTAACAGAAGCCAAGCAGCTTTTTTAGCCTTTTTCTCATCTGCTTGAACAAAAGCAACAAATTAATGTATTGCCACCTGCAGCTAATTACTGCTGCTGCCAAATCTGCTACCCATCTCCCAGTAACGAGCAGAATGAAACATGGCCATTTAAGCTTAGATGGTGGCAGACAAGAAGTTGGTCAGCAGTGTATCATCCCTGTGACAAGTAAAGCCAAGCACATCCCGGTCTATATTAGCAGGAATGTAGTGAGCAGATGGAGGGAAGGGATTCATCCCCTCAGTTCATCACTTGTGAGACCACTTCTGGAGCACTGTGTCCAGCTTTGGGCCTCCCAGCACGAGAGAGACATTGACATACCTGGAGCCAGTCCAGCAGAGGCCACAGAGGTTGTCTGGGGGGGGCTTCATGTCTCAGTGGGGTGTTTCKTTGGTATGGCTGTAGCACTGTAGTTATGCTTTAGTTTGTACCAATATTTCTGTGCRGATAAGTCACTAACATCTAGTGCTGCTATTTTGGTATATGGGAAAGTGCAATTTTGTGTTCCGAAACAGCTGATACTACTAAAAATTATCTCCTGGCCCTTCTGAGCCTCGCTTGTGCAAGAGGAGCTTTGTTCACTTCAACTTCAAAGACTGTATATTAAGGCAACGGCTGCTTTTGAGGAGAGCTGTTACACTTACAATGTAGAAGAAAGTGGCAACRTTTAACGTAGGGTTTTAAAACTGGTGGTTCATTTATTGTTTGTTCACCCAATTTTGAAATCTCTATATAGGTAATAAAACCAAACTTAAAATGTAAAAGCTTGCTAATATGTACGCAAAGCTGAAAGTAAAAGCTAATAATACTGTTTACTTTTTTGCTCTTGTTTTATTTTTAGGATTTCTTCTTCTATTCACTAGTATACGATCCTCAACAAAAGACCCTACTTGCTGATAAAGGAGAGATTCGAGTTGGAAATAGATACCAGGCAGATATAACAGACTTACTAAAAGAAGGTAATTTCCATAATTTATTTAAATTGTCAAGAGGCCATGTCAAATGTGTCCACTTTTATGTGTGCGGCCTGCATACGTGTGGGAGGTGGAGGTTTCTACTGCCAAGTCACGCATACAACGGTGGCCTGGTTTGTTGGTGACTGAAGCTGTTGCCCACTGAACGCAATTAGTTATGTCTCAAACCGGTCTTTAAGTGGGCATTTGTCCAAATCATAAAAGTTGTTGAAACAAATTGAATTAATTGGCACTCTCAGAGCCTGCACTCTTTTTATTAAGAGATTTCAGARTTTCCATGGGAAACACAAATTTCCATCACGTCTGTAAAGCCTTTTGTGTTTTTAATCAAGCCTCACTTCCCTATAAGAACCCCTCCCAAATTACTGCCAATTAAATGCTGTCTCCCCTCATCAATTTGCCCATTATTGCTGGGTGCCTTTTCCTCAGAGCCCTCTCCCCATCCCAAGTGTTGGCTGCCAGCCTAGACTTCCACCTGTGGAACAGGCAGGAGGAAGAATTTGCTGGCCTGAACGTGTTGTGAGACCTCAGCCTGCCCCCACGGTGTCATGGAGCGGTAGGACCACGAGGACCCTGGCCCAAGGAAAAGGGAGTAGTAGCAGTAACTGATACTAGTTACCAAATAGTAACTAACTTTAGATTTGTCTTTGCACTACCCTACAGATCCAAAAGTGGGTGGAAAAACTGAGAGGGATGGGGAATACTGGCACCTAATTGCTCCTTTCTGAGACCCATGCAACGCACGGGGAAAAGTCTGTCAGTACGCTTCTGAGAGAGCAGGGGTTGTGACCCGTGTTGGGAGGACCTTCTCCAGACTGTATGGGCAGAGATGTGAAAGCAATGAGATGCTTCTGTCTTTGCTTAGGAGCTTTGCTGATACTGTTAGCCTCATATTAGAACAGGCAAACAAATTGGTCAGGACTCTTGTTTAATTTGTCTATGAAACTGATACATATTCAGCAGCTGGGCAAGCCTCTTAGTGAGGATGAACTAATTTGAAAGGCATTCTCTTCCCTCAGTGGGCCAAYACGGGGCTTCAGGGAAGGATAATCTCCAGATGTTTTAAAGGGAGGGGAAAAAAAAGTCTCAGTAGCTCCTGTATTTTTCCAGGGTGTTTTGGTTTGTGTAGAGTCAGGAAAATAAAAGCAAGAGTGTCTGATGCCATGATTTCCCCCTTAGAAAGCAGCTGATGCAAGTTGAACCAGCTACTCTTTGTCTGCTCAGAGCAGCTGGGAGTGTGTCTGTTTTCTTGGAACTGCTGCAAGATAAAGGAGAAAGAGAGGRGCTGGGGAGAGGGGCTGAAGAGAGACTGTCTAGTTGGGAGAAGGATGTACTCTGTTTCCCGTTATACGTGTCCTTTGAAACCAGTTCTTGAAGATCTGATTTCCCAATTCAGATGAGCTGTGTTGCTGTGTCTGTCAAGCTGAAATTGTCACAGACAAATAGCTGAGTGAAATTTTCAGTGGCCTGCTAGGCAGAGTAACTGAGATGGGTTAGCAGTTAAATTATTGTGAGATAAAAAAATCTAGAGAGWACTTTTATTTTGAAACAGCCATACCAAGCATTTCTAATTTGTTTTTCAACCAGGTGAGGATGATGGAAGAGATCAGTCAAAACTTGAAACAAAAGTTTGGGAAGCCTTTAACCCGCTAGTAGACAAGCAGATAGACCAGTTCCTGGTGGTAGCACGGTAAGAGCCTTTTACCTCTCCTTGAATAAGTAAATGTTAATAACTCTTCCAAGCACTTTTTATGTTCTTTTTGGTTTACTAGTATGAATGCTGGTTTTGGTTGCTTGATTCACTTGCTCCATTTTGAGATTRTGGACATTTTACATGCCTTCCTGGGAATTGCATGACTTTAGGAACAGCTACTCAGATTTACAACTTAGTTAATCACTTTCATAAAAGAAAAGCAAATGGCATGTAAAGACCATCTTGTGATTGGTGAGGTTTTTCAAATACTTTGGCCAGTATGCAGAAGGCTTAGTGAACTAAATTCTTGACAGTTCATTATTCTGTCCATTTTCTCCCTTTTTCAAATCCAGTGACATTTTAATATCCGTTAATAGTTTGCTAAGAAGTCTGATAGAGTTTTTGATGGAGCATGGATGCTTTCTAATGCCTAGATTCCAACAGATAGGCACAATAAAGTAAAACCTGCAAATCTGTAGATGGTGAAATGCGTCCTTTTATTTAAGCCCAAAGCAATCTTTGTGGATCAACTTTTCCTTTTTAAAATGTTCTTGAACTTCTTTATTGGTATGCATTTATATGAGCAGAAGCCTATAATAGATTTTAGGCTCTCATAGCAACTAGTGACAGAATAATTTGAGAAAAAAAAAAAAAAGGAAGAAAAAAGGTAACACTCTCCAAATTTTGTGTCTTTTAGCTAAGTTTGTAGGACTGTGTGGGAGGAGAGAGGTATGAGTAGATGGGTAGTGGGACCTTTTGATGTTTTTAGTCAGTGGAGCAAGTTATCATTRGATATGGTTAGGAAAGGGGTGTGTAAAGTTACAAGCTGCTAGTAGTATCTGGTTTGCTAGTCTTGAGAGTTCTGCTCATTTGCCGTGGTATCTGATAGACATGGACCCTGACTCACAGGGCTGCCTGCTTCAGCCAAGGGCTTTAGCCCTGGAAAACAGAGTTAAGCCTATATTTCAGATACTCTGTTAAGTTGGGCCCTGGTTCTGTCAGCCTTTTGGTTCTTGTTTTTTCCCCTTTTGACTTATCATGCTTTGAATTTCCTCCTGAACTTTCCTGACTGTGGCATTGCTGTGCCCATTGTGGGGTAGGTTCATGAGATGCTCGCCAGAGAGGCAGCGCTAGAGCTTGTGTGTAAGAATCTGCCTGGACAGGGCCCTCCAGTTCTGATTGAAGCTGCTGGATGATGGGGTGAGGGTGTATTTTTATCAAACAGCAGTAAATGTGTTCAACATGCTGAATGAACTAGCTCAGGGAAATACTGGGGAARAAAAAAGAATTGAGGTAAATGAAGGAGATGGTAAAATGCAAAGTTTTAAGTACTGAAGATGAGAAGTGTGTATACTCAGAAATACACACCCAAAACAATTTTTCTATGTACTTTGAAGGTAAAACTTGCCATTGTTATGAACTTTGGCCAGATTTTTTAAAAATGGCTAATCTGAATTGCAGCACTTGAAAACCTTTGCATGGCTGCTTGGGCCTTGCGTGCAAGTCCAGTAACAGGGAGCCAAGAGTGAAACTAGGTTGGTTAAGATAAAAAATGTTAACTGCAGTTCAGATTGAAGAAAATCTCACAGTTCAGAATCCATTAGCACATTTTTGCCTTTGGTTAAACATGTGCTTTTTGTGGTATAGACTTTTTTAAAGTTCATAAAGTTCATAGTGTTCTGGCTACACTAAAAGGATCGCCATAAAATTTAGGCTCTTGAAAGTTTCACTGTGCTGCTTACACAATATATTGCTGTTTCCCTTGACCTGTGCCAACAGTAAAGTCAAAACTAGCTGAACTAAGTGATTTCTGTGCAACAGATTAATTCTACTTGATCTGATGGACATAGGAAAGTGGATGAAAGTGGGGAAGAGGATAGTCTCCACCAGCRATGCAGAACAAACAGATGAAGGAGTGATGGGGAGAGCTGGCATATCTCAAGCAAAGGGTATTCCTGCTTCTTATGGGACCCTCCTTGACAAAGCTGCAGTTTCATAATTGCTTCTAATCAAGTGAAGTACAAGACACCGCCGAAAAGCCAATAACTTTGTTTTCTGCGTTAATTTTCAGCAGGATTGATTCAAATTGCCACTCGGGCACACAGTGCTCTGGTGTTGGTGTCAGGAAGACCCAGCAGGAAGCGAGAGGCTAGAAGTGCCCTGGAGGATGGGGGTTTGCACGTGGGTTGGTTTAGGGTGACTGTAGAGCTGCTTTGTGWTGGGGGTTTCCACCTTGCATAGGCTTTTGGTGGCGAAGATGGTTTTAGTAATGCTTTCTGGCTGTTCGCTGCTGTCCRCTGGGTGTGCTGATACAGCTGCTTGAGCGTGCGTGCTGCAATGAGAATCACTGAAAAATCGGTATAAAAATCACTTCAGTCTGGAATCATCAAAGTGAGTTTATAGATAGATGCCACACRCGGGGAAAAGAAGTATCAGTTCAGCTAAAGCTGGGAACAGGGGAGTTGTGAAGCGGGGATGGGGATAGTGACTGGGAGGCTGGGGAGAGGGTGAAGTGTTAATCACCACAGAAATTTGGGTGGGGACGCTGGTTTGGATTTTGGCCAAAATAGATATTTGATGACAACTACTGCTTAAGCATTTACCTTTCCTGCTCCTGCGCTGCTTGGCACTAGGTTGTTCTATGCGCTCAGCTRGTTTGGGGAAGTGATCTGAGTGGAGGGAAAAAAACCACCCACCCTTTTTTGTTGTAGCTGCTTCAGAGGAGTTCAGCTCCAGTTCACTGCGCAGGAGCACAACCGTTTCACCCATGTGGTGTAGCAGGCAGCAAGGAGAGTAGGAATAACTAGAACCGATGTTCCTGTTTAAAGCTTCCCCCGACTAATTTCTTTAGAGATAAAATGAGGAGCATAGGGATTGTGGTCTCACAAGCAGGCATTGGGTAGTATTCAAGAATTGCCGTATTCTTATGCAGGCTATATAATATATATATGTTACACTGTATTATGTTGTAAAACAAAGGTTGTTTTTAATTCTCCTGAATTTTTAGAAAAAATGCTTGCATTACTGCATTTTTTTTCTGTCTGGTCTTGTCATCTGTCTCTGAACCTTTGGACAATGCAGTGCTGCTCTTGCCATTGTGGAAGAGATTTTTGCCATTCATAAAGCTCACTAGTGCTCAGTTTCTGTTAAAGCTTAATTCTGTTGAGAGATAGGGGATAAGAGAGTAGTTCAAAACTCCCTGTTTGTGATCCTGGAGTCTTTCACTGTTTCCCCTCCTACGCCTGAGCCTCTTTGGTCATATGAACTAAGTAGAGTAAAGCCTTCATAATAACAAACCACATCTGAAGAGACCGGTCTCTGGCTCAGAACTAGCGCCAAACCATGTAATCTTGTTACCGAGAAATGGAGTCTGCTGATCTCAAAAAGTGTTGCTTGGGTGTTTATATTTATGCTTGTTTTGCATTCAAAGTTAATGCTCTGTTTAATTTCTTTCAGGTCTGTTGGTACGTTTGCCCGAGCACTAGATTGCAGTAGTTCTGTCAGACAGCCCAGTTTGCACATGAGTGCTGCAGCAGCCTCTAGGGACATCACGCTGGTAAGATTTTTAAGAAGACCTTAAGTTTTTGAGATGCAAAATATTCACCTCAGCAATAACAGTTGGCAAAGAGAAAGGGGCAGATGGATTGTAATTGTGGCCTGCTGTGAAGCAGATACTGTCTTTGTAAAGGAACCCTTTATTTACATATGAAGTAACTTTTTCTGGCYGTGTGCCTCCTATGATCCATCATGGATAATTCTATGAGATAATTTTTTTTGTTTTGTTTTACTAAAATGTTTTGATGACATGCTTCACAGCCCATCTCTTGCATGGGCTTAGTAGCTGTCTTGAAAAGAATGCAAATGATTATCTGCCTGTCTGCAATGTTATAATGCCAGAATGCCACTCCTCATCACTTCCCCAACACCAGACTGTCACTGGCATCCTTGGGCAAGATTGTCTGGGGAAAAAGCTTGTGGTCAGATAAGAAATTTCAGTTGATCCAGTTCTTTTCTGTGACAAGCTCCATTTTAGAGTACCTGAGGAGTGGTGACACTGTTAATATTTTATAATCATAAATGATTTTGAGTAGATAGAAGAAAGGGAAAACTTGAACTTCTATGCTAGAGGAAGTTTAATGAAAATTTGAATAAAATTTATGAAGTCTTCAGAGAACTGTTGTCAAAGCCTCACGTCATCACTGGAGTAATGTGAAATCATATATAGAATAAATTCTAGGACAAAACACAGTAGATTAATTATGCACGTGCGCAAAACTGGTACGATGAAAGGCAAATAACATCCTGATTAAAACTACAGAAACTAGGAAATAAAGCCAAGCTTTCATTTGCTAATACCAATTCCTCCCTCACAATGTGCTCTCAGCCCTTGTAAATCACAAGTTGCAGACAGTCGTAGCTCAGCTTTCTGAGGAGTAATTGCTCTTGGGAGTAATTCTTTTTTCCTATTAGCTATGATCTTGAATCTTTTTGGGATTTGTGGCCTTTGGAGGGAGTGTATGTGTGTGTTGCTGCTCTTAAATAATTTTCTTCCATGCAATTTTTGTGGATTATTTAACAAAGAAAATGCATGGCTAAGTTCATTAGAAACTATGCCCTCGGACCTCTACCTTCATGCCCCATCTGTGGATGGTACCTAACAGGGCTGCTCAGTCCTGGGGTGAGTGGGTCTCTATCCTGTGCATTTTCTTAACAATAGTGCTACAGTGGTGGTGCTGCTGAATAGCTAAGTAGGAATTATTGATATGCAAGGGCTCCTGTTCCACAAACCCCACTATTGTTAGCGAATGTTAGACTTGTACGCTGACAGTTACAGTGAGCCTGAGGTTGGAACAAGTTTTTACTGACTTTGTGTTAGGTATAGAATACTGCACCCTCAAATCTTGGTGCAGAATTTTTGTTACTGCTGTTTCACTGTTCAGCTTTTTTTTCCCCCTAGATGCTTCTCCTTACGTTTATCTTTTTCTTTTACAACCATGTAGTTCCATGCTATGGACACTTTGCACAAAAATGTCTATGACATTTCCAAGGCAATCTCTGCGCTTGTGCCACAAGGTGGGCCAGTCCTGTGCAGAGATGAGATGGAGGAGTGGTCTGCTTCAGAGGCAAACCTCTTCGAGGAAGCACTAGAAAAATATGGAAAAGATTTCACTGACATTCAGCAGGATTTTGTAAGTATATAAAATGAGGGCCCACATGGTGACCAGTTCTGATCAGTGACAGAGCTGGTTTACAGCTTGTCTGAACTGTATTGTTTTTCTTCGTGTTGAGGAAGAGGGCTTTGAACTGGAGCATGTGTCTTGCTATAAATTGGGGAAAGGCAGACCTCATACTGATGAGGTATACAGCCTGTTGTACAGTCAGAATTTCAAATCACAGATGATAGCTTTTCCTTTAGAGATGTTAATTTTAAATCGTCTGCTCCACTACAGGTGAGGGAGGATTTAGGAAAGTGTTGTGACAGCCTAGCTGCTGTAGATTAATTTGTGTTTGAAGGAGAATAAGTACTGGGCCTTCTGAAACGTGAAAATTTAGTAACTTCTATAATGCGATTTCAGAAAGGGCTTTTTGAAAGTTTCAAAAAGGAATCTTGGGCGTCCAAGGGAAGTGTCCTGTAGTTTGGCCAAAACTCCACCCTAGGTGCTCAGCCTGCAGATTGAATGGAGCACTGTGAAGAGAGCCAAGTTTCCCTGTATCGCTGTTCGAGTCCTCTGGAACAAAACAAGTAGTTTCAGTGTTGCTTGTCCCGTGCTCTAATTTTTTAGACAGAGGGACTTGGAAACAGCACAACACTCTCTGTGGTCCTGCTGAAATCCTCGTGCTTCTCACGCAGAGAACAGAGCTGGTAGGGTACGATTCTGTTAGTAGTTATTACTGTTTTTTGGTTTTTTTTTTTTTAATGGGCCAGCTCCATAGAAGCCAAGCAAATCAGAACTGTGATACTGTAGTTGTGGCTCTTGCTCGAGTCTTTGCTGCTGGAGCAGAGAGTGTGAGCCAATGGGCTCCCTTCCACATTGTGCCTCTCTTGAATGGTTTACCGTGGAGCCAATGCGGCATGAAGATTTACCTGTAACCTGCTCTACTTCTACACCGAAAGCACTATTTTTTCAAAAGGGCATTTAATTTAACATGGCTCCCATGTGCATATAATGCCCTTAGGAAATTCAGACACTGTCTTTTTTTGTTAGGAGGGTTAGTAGTTGCAAGACTCTGCTATAAACTGTCAGAGAATCCTGTGAATTTCAGTGAGGCTGTGTGCCAGCTCCCTGCAATGACTGCTGCTTTTCCTTTACGTCCCTAGCTCCCATGGAAGTCCCTAACAAGCATAATAGAATATTACTATATGTGGAAAACTACAGACAGATACGTTCAGCAGGTAAGAGAGTCAGGATTACCTCTTCTATTCTAACAGAAGATGTTTTTCTTGCCTTTGAAACCAAGCGTTGTTGCTTTATTCTCCCTGTTGGGGTTCAGCCTKTCCAATAGGTGGGTTCTGTAATGATCCGAAGCACTGAACAATCGCTTGTCACTAAACTCATCAGCGGTTCCGTAGATACAAAGGTGTAGCATTGACATTTGTGCTTTCTTTTCATGTTTGCTGCTACTTTATTTGTTTGGAGCTTTCAAATGTTTGTTTTGAAATTCAGCAGTTTGAGGAAGGGAATACAGTTAATTTCTGCCTGTAGAGTTCAAGGTCAGCATTAACTTAACTTTCGAGTTTTTGGGGGGAGTGGGCAGTTGCTGTACAACAGGCACGCATGCTAATTCTCCACTTCTGCCTGCCCATGACTTTGATTGCAAATGCACRGAGGCTTCCCCATGTAAGTGCTGCGGGTAAAGCGTTTGTCTGGGAAGCGTTGCTGGCTGAGATTCCCAGACTCGTTATACTTGAGAATCAACTTTGGCTAGTGTTTACAATCATTTTTATCTCTACTTGTTTAAATACGAAGACTGCTTGGTCCCTTAAATAAAGAAAGCACAATGCAAGCAGCGTGCAAAATGTTGTAGGGTGTCAATTGCTGAAAACTACGTATAATATTTAATGAGAAAATTAATTAAAAGAAGGGAGAAATATATAATGGATTTTTCATTATAATTATCAGTATTATGTTTAGGCATCTATTTGAAGTATTAGAAGAAGTGGAGTTATAAAAATGTCCTGCCTTAACTTGCTTCATTGGAAATTCAGCCTGGGATAAGGACTAGATGCCTGAGGCATTGACCAATATTTGGCATGTGCTATATTTGGGCACCTTGGTCTGTAACGTGATTTTTACCATTTCCTTTCTGATCCGAACACTGTTTAAATTACAGAGGGATCCTCAGGACAAATGAGAACTCCTTTTTGTGTGAATTATGCATTACTTTTTAAAAAAAAATATTAACTGTGTCCTCATTCCAGCATTTCCCCAAGTTCATTCTTTGATCGAAACTTTTCCTTCCGGTAAGGAAATGGGTGGTAGGAAAGTGGGATGGTGATGGAAGCTGGCATGGTGAGGGAAAAAAGGTGATGGAGAAATGAGGTCATGATCTTTCCTTCCCCATTGAACTATGTGTATCACTGATACAGTGAGTGCTGCTATACTGTCTGACTTACAGCTGTTTAGGAGACGATAGCTGTGAGTGTACTCCGCCTGTACTACGCTCAGTATTTGCACTCATCATCTCCTTCCCTGCATCTTTTATCTCACCTCACTTCTTTTAGCGATAAAAATCCATCTAGCAGTGTGGTAGGTATCAGAAAAAGTGACAAAAGTTATTTTATCAGTCAGTGAAAACTAGAATCGTAGGCTGTTGCATGAAAATGTCACTCCTGTGCAGTCAGAACAGCAAACAATAGTAGGAATTCTTGGGAAAGAGAAACCAAAAAGCATCTCTCAGTACTGCTCAGAAAGTCGACGATACATTTGCAATGGTGAAGTTCTGTTTCTGCCCATCTTGAGGTATGTAACAATGGTGGTGGTGGGAGTAAGTGGTAGGGAGCAGTTTCTTTGGTGTTCACTCTTGGATACCATAGGAGACAGATCAGAATAGTGTCCCAGGGGCTTACCTCCAGGCCTATGTGCTGGGAAGGCAAAACAATTGGAGAAACTGTGCCTTGATTAGGAAGCRGTTAAATTCTTTTGCTTTTTCCACTTTCTTGAACTTTCTTATTACATAGACAAAATTGCAGAGGGGATAGTTGTGTGAAAGACTTTGATTATTTGTTCTTGCAGCAATTAAAAAACCCAACAAACCTACAGTTTCTCGTACTGTTTTGCTATATTCCTATGCAGTGGGTTTTCTGTCATGGTTATACTGTACCTTACATGTGCTGCCCAGCAGTGTACCAGGGAGTGGGATATGGGGAAAACTTCCAATTAGAGGCTCTGCACTTAGGAGACAGTATGAGTATAAGCCAAACAGGTAGAAATCGCAGTACAGAGATATCACATCAATTAAGTCTGAACTGAGCTGAAGACCTCATCTCAAGTTCCCAGCTTGTACAAGCAAATAATACTATTAAACATTTATAAAAAGCCTGGGAGAGGTATCTATATATAACCACAAAGAAAGTAGTTGAAATAATGGTGCATTACATTTGTATTTTACTTGATGTGTGCAAAGTCTTTGGCAAAGCACRTCCCTCACCACTTTTTTCCATCTCTTTCTTCATAGTGTTTTGTCTGTGTAGATTCTTTCCTTAATCTAATACCACAAAATGGTTCTGGGGCTAACAGTATTTTTGTACATAAGATACTGAAAATGTGCTAAGTGAGGATATGAAAGTGTGTAACCCGAGCTGTTTCACTTTCACTTGCTCTCCTTCTGAGAGGATGATTAAACTATATTCCAAGGCTGTATGTTATTGTCTTTAAAAAAATATTGATAACTTGCTCATTCTTGTAGAATGTTTGGCAGAATGAGCATAAAAACGTCCATTTAAGCAGTCTATTTCTGTGTGTTACACAACATAGTAATGAAGTTTTTTGTCATCAGCCAATTGCCTGCTTTGATGAAAAACAGTTAGTTGGGAACTGTTTACATCCTTCCGTATTTCCTTTGAGATTTTCGTGGAGTGAGAAAGCACTGTCATAATCCTGAAGCAGAATCCRTCTGTTTCTTGCCATTGAGGAAGCAGAAGACCCTTTCTCAGAACTGAACAATAAGGTATACTTATGCTTGGTATACCTAAGATCGAAAAACTTAGTACAGCACTTCCTTGTCTTGTGAGTAGGATCCTGTGATTGAGATACATGCAAATTGACTTGTTTTGGAGCATGCACTTGGATCTCTTATCCAGTAATTTTTATCTGGCTTCAGCTATACCATGCTTTTGAAGGTTACCAGCGTAATTAGGAATTCAGTCATTTCAAGAGAAGGACTGACCCTCCAAGAAAAGAACTGCTAGAAGGGGTAATTCTACTGCAATTTCAACATAGAAATTGTGGTCTGATGTAGGCTCCTGAACGTCTGTCCGAAGCGATCCCAAAAGTTTTCCTGTCAAAGACACCCTTTCAGAGCTGTGCTGAASAAAAAGAGGGAGATGCATTCCAAATTCAGTATCCTGTGTCTCCTTTGAATGCATCCTTTTCTTGAGAGATACTACCTGTGTCAATTCACAAGAGCATATATTTCTGATTCAGAAAGGTTTGAAATGGCATCCGCTGAGTACCTGCTGTTTGGTGGCTTCTCCCAGTCTTCAAGAGTTGCTGTGATGTTTGGGTATGCCTACATTTTCATTCATTCAAAGTAAAGGTTGAGTTCTTACGTATTTGTGAATTCCAGGGTGATTTTTTTTTTTTTTTTTTAAGATCTTTAAATGCTTCTGCTGTTCTGCATATCATGAGGGGAAGTCCTGAAAACATTAAAACATAACACCTTCCAACTGTTGAGATGCAGCTGAGAACAGCTCAGGACATGGCAGTGGCAGATGACTGAATTAGTCATGTGCTTTCTGAAAGTTGAAGGCTTTAATTTATTTTTTGCTTTTTTATTTGTGCTTGAGGAGCATGTAACTTCAAGAGGAAGATCAAATATTATGAATTTCTACTGTTCTATTTGTTATGTGGAAGTGCCAATAGAAAAGTGTAGGAGGAAGATACAGAGAAAATCAGTTTTAAGGTATGCATAGTGTTGAGAAGATACCAGAGAAAGTGGAAGTGCCATTATATCTGTTTACATGAGGTAGGGAGCTTAAAGGAGGGAGCTCAGGGTAAATCTTGATGTAGATAGAAAACATCTTTATTAAGGAAAGCAAATCTTCTTTGTACCTAGCCAAGAGCCGAGAGTGATATCTTAATGTACTAGCCTTCATAAAGTATTGTGTGCTACAAAGTAGAAATAACATAAAAGAAATGTTTTTCTGCATACGTAGGACGTTTTATCCCAAAACACCTCCTGTTAAGCCTACAGTAACATGGAACTGTGGCAGTTTTGGCAAGCAAGTGACAGAGACTGTAGGTACCACACATCAGTGCGGAGATGTGTTGCTGGAGCACAAGCAGCTGGAAACACTTCTCCCAAATGCACCATGGACTAATTACCTTTTCTGTCCCATCTCCCCCCACCTCCCAGCAGCACTTGTGTGTTCAGAGTTTTGAAAAAGAATAAACAGTGTGAAAGTTCTCTAAATCCAGCAAATGTGATTTAGAGACTATCTTCCCCATCGTCAACTAATAAAGGCTTAATATTTGAGGATGTTTGAGGCATCCCTGTGCTGTCCACCAACCCGACTCTTGCATTGTGGACCTTGAAATATCTGCTGCATTCCTGGATTTCTTCTGTTACTTCCTCTTATAAATGTTCATGCTTTAGAAATTGACCACAAACATTTGCTCTGATACRTCAAGTATTATAAAACTCTTTGAAGCTCAGTGGGTGGAGTGAAAGATGTTAMATCTAGGGAGAGGATATATAAAGGACAGATGTTTGCACCAACTCAAATGTACAGTGCTTAGTAATTTAATCCCTTGGTCCCTCTGGGATAGACAAGTTGGTAATATCTCCCTTTTATAGATGGGGAAAATATGATGAGGTAAATAAGAGGATATACTTAAGATGCACGTATATAAGTAACTCAAAGACAAAAGATTGCATTTAGGCCAAACTACTAGAAAAAGTTACAAATGTTCAGGGTCTTTCTGTGGATGAGGACATTCATAACTACATCACACAACGTTAAGAATTTATAGCGTAAATACACTTCAGGCACAAATCAATTAATAACTGCCAAAGGACCTAGCAAAGCACTTTCTCTGTGAAGGGATTATTCTGAAATTGTGCATGACTACATTTCAGGCACATTTCTTTTGTACCTTCTGATATCAGTCACTGTCAGAAAATAGGAAACTCATCATATCTAGTCTATTGATTGTCCACAGCCACAAGTACCCAGTGCATAACCAACCTCTTCTTATTCAGTACATTATGGTACCTTCTGAAAACCTTCAATTTTCCTGGTATAGTAGTTTGTAATAAGGTTGTATGCTGTATGTCATGCTCTGCGCTGATCCCCCGGCAGCTAGCTGTCCGAGAGGAGGGTATTGCTAGGTCCAGGTGAATTATCATAGAATCATTAAGGTTGGAAAAGACCTCTAAGATCATCAAGTCAACCATCAGCCCAACACCACCATGCCCACTAAACCATGTCCCGAAAACATTATAAGAGTTGTTAGCTCAGAGCTCACCCCATGGTCATCAATCACAAAGAACATCTGTGGTGTGAGGTTAACATTCATCACCAGTTTACTAGAATGTTGCTTAATACCCTAAATAAACCATGTCTCCAAGGCAAATGACTTTACATTGTGGATAGTAGAATATTTCAGCTGCTGGTAATGCATTGTGCTTGCATGAAGCCTTTTCCATTCATAGATTTTTCAAAACTGTCATAACATAATGACTCTAGATAGTCCCCTTGGGAGCTTTTGTCAAGAAAACTGCAGCTTTTCCCCCCACAATCTAGAAATCTGGTGGAAATAAAAAAAAACCTAAAACAGTTCTCTACCAGTGGAAGTTCCCTGAATTTCCTCATAGGCCTCAAGGAAATAYGATTCTTGTACAAAGTTCATCAAGCAGTATTTTAAGCTGTTTAYCAGTATCTGATGTTGGACTTCCTTGTAATTCCTGGGCAGAGTATGAGCTCTGTGGCTGCTCGTCTGCTGCCATAACTGCCCGTGGTAGCCTGTGCCTGGGAAGAGAAGACCTGTTTTTCAGTCCAGGCTGTGGGTGGAACAGTCTTCAGTTCATGTGCAGAAATACCTGAGAGAGTGCATTTTGTTGAAGGATGTTTTTTTTTTTTTTTGGGTAGCGTCTCTCCGGAAGATAGGGGAGGGTTTCTGATGCTGTTGGAGAACCATTGTCACGGCACTTTTTGAGGCCCATTATTGGATGCTTTGGTTTCTTTATATAAAAGGACATGAGCAGGGGATTTTGAAAATGTTCAACTTTGAATTTGTGGTTTGTATTCGGAGGGAGAACCTCGTTAGTTCCATCACCGRTTGCCAGTACAATGTGTATTATTGATTCCCCCAAGTCTGTGGGATTGGTAAGGATCATCTCCCTGAACTCTTCATTTGGGTTTTCTTGAAGACAGTTTTCGGGTAGCTGTCCTTGTCCTAGATGAGATTTAACAGAAACAATCTGGGAAACTTGCCTACACCRGCAGAAAGAAGTCAGCTTTTGGATGCAGCTCTCAGAAGGTATACCCGTAGTCTCTGGATAACTTTCATAAGTTCTGTTTTCTCAGTCCTTGTTCTCTTGTCTGACAACTTCATTCTTTGATATCTAAGATAGGTTGACTTTTATTTGCAGGAAAAGGTAAGAGGGGAATTCTTTAGGAGTCTAGAGAGCTTTGGCGAGGAAATGTCAGGCTGTCAAATGGAAAACTGTTGCTTAAGACTGTCCCTCTGATCAAAGCAAGCTTTATGCTTACAGGAAAATTTTACTTCATTGTTCCTAYGTGTGTTCATCGTGTCCCTGTAAAAAGGATTTTTATGTTTGTCCAGTTCCTCAGTGACATACTCTTCAATTTTATTACATTTTCTGGTGCTTCCTGTGTCTATGAAGATACTGAGTTTAGCTTTACCATTATTTTCCTAGTCTGTGCCTTGAGGCTGCTGCATAGAAAACGTTAAGCTAATCTGTTTGTCTAGAATATCACCATACTGCTGGTTTGCCTGKGAAACATGGTTGTGGCTTTATGCAGACTGCTCTTACCGGCATGGATGTTGGCGTGGGCCCGGCTTKGAGCAGGAGGTTGGACTAGAGGCCTCCAGAGGTTCASCCTAAATTAATTTAGCTTATGTAATAAAGAGAATACTTGAACCTCAGAATGTCTCTTTTACTTTTTAAGTGGTGTGATGGTTTGAATCATAAAAGGAATTACTGGCCAATTAGTAAAGCTCATACTAGTTGCCTACCTCTGCCATGTTCTTGTGGGCTATCACCAAGTTCATAGCTGTAGCTGAAGAAAAAAAAAAAAAAGGAGCCGTGCTATTGTGGGGAATTTACTCCATACATCCCATTGAAAGGATCCTGTAATCCATTTAATCCAGAAATGTGGACAGAAGTTAATGGATGGTTTTGCTGAAATGGGGCCACGTAAAGAGACAAATTGTGTGTACTTCTAAACGTGTCCCCGTGCTCTGAAAGTCTGCTTCTTGTATGTGTTTTCCCTTAAACTCATCTCTGYTATGTTCCTTAATGTCTCCTGGCAATGGTGTTTTTCATTAGGGGCTGATTGTTTGGTCTAGTTACCTTCTCCTCTTTTTACCCCCTTGATGTTCTTTGCTGCCTGTCCCCTGAGATTCGCACATGTGCCTGGGGTTTATTTCCTTTTTGTGTCAAAGGGGGATAAATGCATAGTGTTTGTGTACCTAGAGCTGCTCACCTTTAGAAGGTGCAAATGTACAGGTTGCCCATGGCTGATGTTTAGTCAGAAGTGATGACATACCCAATCGTTTTTTTAATTATGGTAATTCTGCATCAGTTTTGAGTTGAGCTCTTGACCTTTTTAACTTTTAAAAAAGATCTCCTGTGTCACTCAGTCTTCAAAAATGAGGACTATCAACAAAAAAGTCTTTGTTCAAACTCTTTGAATTGGTTCAGCAGTTGAGGAAATATGATGGAGAGGGTACATTACTATACCTGTTATTGTCCAGTTGGTGAATATTATCATRGAGAATGGACACAGACTGATATGTCAGATCTTCCTCTGCACGAAAGAAAAAAAGGGTTGTGGGAGGAACAATGCATGAATTTGTATTGAAGTGAACGGGAATGAAAAGTTTGTAATCTCTTTGACTTTTTTGAAAAGCTGTGTATGTAGTCATTTGATGCCTGCAATTGTTTTAGTGGATATTTTCCTGTTGGAAAAGGATTTTGTAGTAGCTGCTCAGTGAAAGGAAGACTTCATTGTTTGTTAATAAGCRCTAAAGTTTTTACAGGTATGTTACTTGACTCGCAGGTAAAATAGTCCTTATTTTCTTTTTATTCTAACTTTTTTCTTTTTTGTTTTCTTTTTAAAGAAACGATTGAAAGCAGCAGAAGCAGAAAGCAAGCTAAAACAAGTGTATATACCCAACTAGTAAGTATCTTTTTGTATTGTTTTGTTTTCTATTTCATTGTAAAGGGTCTGGTGT
Organism: Oceanodroma leucorhoa; assembly: GCA_030449065.1. NCBI lineage: Eukaryota > Metazoa > Chordata > Aves > Procellariiformes > Oceanodroma > Oceanodroma leucorhoa. Next base: position 1,886,052 of record JASVER010000099.1, read on the forward strand.
GGCAGTTTCCATGGCCTGCCACTATTAGGTATTTGCTTTAATTACATAATGAGAGACATAGTCGAACAAACATGTCAGAGAACTATTAAATTAGGTTACTAATATAACAAACCTTCTGCTGATGCTTGAATAGGCTTGAATTACTTTGTATTTTAGCTGAGTTAATGCTAACCACCTTGTTGCTAATGAACAACTAGGAGCCCTGTGGAAGAAAACACGATAGCTCTGGTATTTCAAATCTGGCTAGAACAAAGAAGCAGTCTTCCCAGCRTGCTTATGCTGCTGGTTATGAGTGTGCAAAAGACAAAGCTGTTCCCACACGCTGACCTTCTACTTCTGGAACACAGGGTATTTCCTCCACGGGCAGCTGAGGGCTTTCCCTTTGGGGCTTTCCTGGTTAGGATGCTGTGCTGTCATGTTGCTCATTTCCTTCATCCTGTATAATGTTCCCATACAGAATTGACCGTAACTTATCTTCCAGTTTTTACTTTTTTACGGACTGGGAGTTGGGGACTTGGTAACAGGTCAGCATGGTCATGAACAAAAGGGTAGCTAATTAACTATTCAATAATATATATGTTTTTATTAATTTTTGTCATCAGTGGATAACCAATGTGTGGTTATCCAATTAATATATAATGATATATAATATGTATAAATATATATTAAAAATATATTCTTAGTAAACTGTGTTTTTTCTCTTGCATTTCCTCTTCATAACCCAGTCAACAGTTGTTACAGTGTGGAACTTTAAATCTCCCCTGTCCTTTCTCTTTTCAACTTTCACTCCCAGATACGTTCCCATGTGTATTATCCCAAATAACTCTTTTACTCTTTTATGCTATCTCCTTTCAAATATTTATGAACTTCTACCATGGGTTCTGTTACTTAAGGCAAAACTAAATTTTACGTATTTAGCTTGCAAGACAGTCCCTTATTTCTTGTGAAAATAGAGGATCCCTGATTTCTTTTTTGCTTTGAAATATGTCGATATGTCTCAGGTGAATTTAATACAAATGAGGTCTAATATTGCTTTTTGTGGATGGTGTTACTCTGCGGGAGGACGCTGGACAGCAAACTAAACATGAATTCACAATGTGATAAGCTTGTAAAGCAAAAGCCAATGTAATTTAGACGCGGATGCGAAAGGATATTGCAGACGAGAGAGCCTGGTAGTCTTGCTGTTGCTCTTGGATTATAATGTATGTAGGTAGGGCTTTGTATTTGAAAGGTTATGGTGCTCATTTGATAATGGATGTCTAGTGTGGTATCTTATCCCTCAACACTCTATCTCAGCAAGATAATTCTTGTTGCTATCTAGAGAATATAATCAAATCAGCAACTTACCTCTCTACTTTAGGAAAAGACTTCTGTCTCTACTGGTGTGTTTGCTATTTTTGTCTTTGGCTTTGATTTCCAGTCAGAGTTGATTTTGAGTGTTATGCCTTAACTTACATGTTGTTTAACTGATAAATTGGGTGTCAAATTTTCCTCCTCCTTCAATATCCTTTCATGTGTATCAGGAAAAATAGCAATTGCCTGCATGACTTATTTAATCCCCCATGAATGCTTCTGCTGCTTTTTTGCTTTTAATACCTCCAAATGCGGCAACAATTAAGTATTTCTAAGATTTTTGGATTATTTCTACTCAAGTTTCAGTACAAGGTCTGGCACATAGGGAATGTATTGCATCTACATTACCTTGTGACCTAGAAGAAGATTATATTCTTGGCTTGTAATAGCAATGCATGGTGTAGAGATCTAAATATTRATGTTATTGATTTGTCCTTATTCTGATACTGAGCCCATTCCTGTTTTGAGGCTTGAACCATAATGATCCACTTGTTACCTGGAAAATAAATTACTTGATGTAGGCTGTCACAAGACCTACGTAGAAGCATATCAGCTGATTGAATGAAACCTATTCTAACAACAACTGGTGTAAAATTGTTTGCAAAGAGAGACCCCAGAGGATATCAGACTCAAACAATTTATTTTTTTTTTTTTTTTTTTGTCTCTGGCTGTCTTCCACTCTCATTTGTTCCTGTGATGTTAATAGGAAAATCTAGAGGGGGGGGGGGAAATAATAAGAAAAACAATAGAAGCGGTCTTCAAAGGTTATTTCTCATGTCACATACATGAGAATGTCACATACATATTATACAGTGAAAAATAACAGCTCTACGTGAAGCTTTAGAGTTGATATTTTTTAACTTGAGACTGTGTCCCAGATTTACAATGTGGATAACTGAAGCGTGGAGGGTCGTACAGGTAATTGATGTGAGATTATCAAATCCTAAGCCAACATCCTAGATATTGGACAAACATTTCTGTGCTCCTTCCAAGAACAACTCTGGTTTTGGGACAGACATCTGTAGTTGATGTGACTGAACCCAATGTTTGTATGCATGGCTTTGTAATGCATCCCTTAGGTTGAAAAGCACTAATGTGCTTTCCTGGTGAAAGGAAAAAGTATAAAATCAGTTGAATTTTTCTGTAGCAATTTCTCTGTCAGTGGGAGTGGTGTTAAATAAAGGAGCAGCAGAAGCCTGAATGCACAAAGAGATTCCATGTTCTTACACTCCTCATCCTGTCATCCACCAGCATGAATGCGGGGCTCGGAGAACTTTCTTCTTGCAAATGTGGTCTCAGTCTCCTCCTCCTTCTAGTGTGTACCCAGACATATTCTTCAGGCTGTTGTGGAAGTCATGTTCTGGTTTTACTAATCTTACGGGCATCATATGTACTAATTACTTGCTTCTTTTTGATGACAGTCTGGTTGTGTAGCTGGTGCTTCTTGGGATTAGGACATCTGCAAATCATGAAGGCTGAGACATACAATTCTGTGTGGCTTTTCTCTCTTGCTTTGATCAAAGTGATATCAGAAAGGGTAAAAACAGAAAGGGAAGAATGAAGTGCTCCGTACAATCCCCGGTATCTGAAATGTATTGATGTAAAATGTAAATTTTAAATTTACATCTGTAAATGTAAATTAATAGATTCTACTTACAGGATTTTATCTGAGAATCTCAAAGCGCTTTGACAAGCTGCAAAYGCTGCCTTGCAAACACTTGTAAAGTAGGGAAATATCATTCTCCCTGCCCTGCCTCTTTTAAGTGAATAGGGAAACTGGAGGAATAGGTCAGAGCGTTGGATGACTACAAGGGGCAACTGCTTAACGAGCTGAAGAGAATTCCTTTGTCCGTTTGTTGGTTGTCCTCTGCCTGAGGTGCAAGACCTTTTTTCTTCCCTGTTTAATTGTGCAGAGGTCAGTGTGGAAAACATRAAGGTGTAATGCTGTCCTTTCTTTTGTAGCTGTGCTAGTTAAAATGGCAATCTTCAATGTTTTGTTGGAGAAAGCTTCTCATTTTCAAAAAGCATTGTTTAGCAGTTATTAGACCTGTTCTTAGAAGTGGGTATTTACAGTAGCCTGTGATGAGAGCTCACCTCTCTGATGTCTGGAGAAGGAATCCAGACACTTGCGTTAGACGCCTAGAGGTACATGGCGTAAATGTTCCTTCCAAAGGATTAARAATTATTCTTTCTTCTGAGGCTTAATTTCTTAATTGTTCTGTTGCATCTAGCACCGCTACAGTTTCCTGAATAACAGGAAACATTCATTGATGGTGTTAAGTTTATAATTATTTTTAATAACTAAAATTTTATCACTGTACTGTGGTTGAAATACTAGCCAGTCATATAGTGAAGGGATTTCAGTGTTCTGCATCGCTCAGGGTTATCTTCATGTTGGGTTTTTTGGGCAGGGGATTCAGTCCATGATGGCTGGTTTCCAGTGCCTTCTTTCTGCACCTGCTTTACCACCTTAATCTCTTTAGTTGAGACTGCTCTCCCGCGGAATACAGCCTGGAAGTCTGCACCTTGCGATCCRTCTTCTAGCATAACTGACTGCTCCAGCGCAATTGAAACCCATTTCAAAGACTTCCATTCTTGATGTAAGAACTGGAAATGATAGTTCACTGCACCATCAGTATTCTCACTACCTTATTTGCATCTTTCACTTCAGCTTCATTAATTGCCTAATGATTCATCCAGTTATTCATCTGATTCTCTTGTTAATAGCTGTAGCAGGCTTTGGTGATATCAAGCAAGTTTAATTAACATATCGTCAACAATTAAGAGCTTTTTGCTTCTCATATGATGAAGACATTAGCTGCCTAAATTTTGTTACTGCCACTGTGAAACTTGACCTTAGCTTTGGAGCAGGACGCTTTCTGGTGCTTGTTGCAGCCACATTAATTGTACTGTTCCAAAATCCTGAGGTGAAGTTACTGTCACAACTGCAGCGTGACAATTTTGTGATCAGCGTGGTTTGGTGATCAGCTTTCACCCCAGCATCCCTTTCACTTGCGTTTGAAATACAAGTTTGATAAGGGTTGTAGAGAGAACAACGGTGTCAGGCCATCACCCTTCTTTCTGCRCGTGATCTTAGTACTTTGGAGGTACATGCCCATGTGTGCAGCCTTGTTCTCAACTTATTGTTTACAACCAGACACATCAGGACTTCCCGGCATGCTGCTCAAAAAAMCCAAAACCTTTTTGTGTGTTTTACTGATGGATTTAAGAGTCCTTTACTGCATTTTCAGAGGATAAATAAATGTATAGAGGAGAAGCAACATGTCTGATGTTGAGCCATAAGACCTGGAGTGGAACCTTAGTTTTCTTTACTTCAGTCTTTTGCTCTGTCTATTGATCAACACTGCTTGTAACAATGTGCATCTGTGAGGACTGTTTTACAGCATCTTGGTAATGTTTGCACATGGAGTTTGCTAGTGAATCATTGGCAAAAGTTCTTCTGCAGCGGGTTACTGTAGTGACATCCCAGAGCAAAATGCTGGGTAGCRTGAATGTACCCTCTTTCAACTTTCCCTTTGTTAAATATATCTGCAGATCTCCTGACATCTCTGGTGTCAGAACTTCATGCCATTCTAATAAGCACCCCGAAACATTTTAATCCTTGTAAGAGCCGGGCAAATTAATAAGCAAAAGGAGAAGAAAACCTAATCAAGCTTCTTAATCTTAATGCCTTTATTTTTTTTCTCTTCTCTGCTTCTTTAGGGCTCTGTATGGGCTGCTCAGTGTACTKAAGGAACAAACTGTTTACACTATTTCTGTGCTGCTTAGTCTCCTAAGCTTTCTCTTCTGCAGAAAGGCCCTGAACTTTACAGCGAGGAGCACCATCAGAATGCTATCTGAAGTTTTTCTTGRACTGGGCAAATACTCTCTTACCTCCTTATGCAATGTGTGTGTGGTCCTTGTAGGCCATTCACAGCAGAATCCATTTTGTCACTATAGAAATGGGGCTTTACCGAGCTCTGTCTTTCGGTGCCTGATCAGACATTTTCAAATGAGGAGAAGGATGACCTTCTGTCTTCCAGGGCCGTGTAAACTTTCCAGTAGCATTTGGGTTTGTTCTGGAGCTGCAAGGGCCAATTGTCTTCAGAATTCAGTCACTTGGATCTCCTTTCCTTTCAGGGGTCATTGCTGAGAATGTGAAACCTAATATTGATGCCCCATTAGAAAGAAATTAATTTGGCCATATTCCCACAATGCTGTTTTTGCAGCACTAGCCAGGGTGAAAAGTCACTGAAATCACTGTGACCTCTGCGTCAGTGTGCAACTCGTGTAAGAAAATGTGTTTTCAGAAAGCCATTTTAAGATATTTCTGTTTGAATAAGTGGATTCCAAATCATGGGTTTATTAGTTGGAAATAAAAGGAATATGCCCACTCCCTTCGGTCTTCAGGTAAGAGAATATGAGGGAAATGTAATTGGCACTACAATTTGGKCTTATGTGGAGAAGTTGGCCCCAAAGGCTGCCTGCCTTTTGTTGCTTCTATAAGCTGAGCTCCTAACAGCACCTGGGAGTCCTTGCGTGTTTTATAAGCTGCTTGTGTATTCTTCTCTGAAACTTCTTGTGTGACTTCTCCCATATTCCTCTGTTCTCCAGAAGTCCTGTTCCTGCAATATCAATTCTCTGTCCTTCTTGTTCCCTCCCGGGCCAAGGATTTTTTGAATGCCTCCTTTTCTCACTCTGATATCTGCAGAGATTTTGTACTATTCCATACTGCTCTCTATGCCAGGGTTTTGTTTGCCCTTCCATTCTCAACTCCTGCCAGTAGCTTTTATTTTTTCCCTGAGTCAACATTTCTAAGAGAGTATAGGGATGACCTGAGATGATTCAGACGTTGTTATATTAGAATGTATTAGTGACAGCCATCAATGCCTTTCTTGCTCTGYGGATGTTAAGCTTTCAGACTTTTTCCATTTAGTAGAAAGCTAAATGCTTTTTAGTCGAAGCACAGACCATAGTTTAAGACTTGCCAGAAGGCTCATATTCATGAATATCTCTGTGTATACGCTATGTCCAAAGATTTTGTTTGATGCGTTTTGCTTGTGCTAATTGTGGCTATATGATGCAAACCTTTGCAGTAAGACAATGTGGAAATATTTGTGACTGCAGTCTAGGGTTATCTGTCCCTGAATAAGGCAGGGGTTGRCCTTTCTCCATCTACCTCTACTGCTCCTTCCCCCAGGCTGCTTTTTGGAGATTTAAGTAAAATATYGCTCACGCTGAGGACTGAGAGAGAACTGTAGATAGGATCTTTTTGTCACCTAGATTAGAATGTCTGGGATAGTGAGTAAGATACCTACCTGGCCTCACTGGTTTATTGTTTTTAATTGATTTTGGTCTCTTGAAAATGGCATCTAACTATTATTATAGTTATTTTTATTATCAGCATTATTTAAATATTATAGGAGACAGTGTGTTCATGGAAGTCAGATTACTGGTAAGTACAGCTTGTTCTGGAAGCCACACAATGAACAATATTTAAATCTTCAAACATTTTGGGCCATATTTTTTTAAGTCACATAGGAAATTGCATGCCTCAATTAATGTTTGTCCTCCTTTTTGCTTTGTGTTTTAAGTAACAAGCCAAACCCCAACCAGATCAATGTAAATAATGTCAAACCAGGAGTGGTAAATGGTACTGGAGTACAGGCACAGAACGCGGGAGCAGGACGGGCCTGTGAAAGCTGTTATAGTAAGTGACGTGCCAGTATGGCAGCTGTGCATAGAGCGCGTGAATGCTGTGTTGCAAACAGTTAAATAAAAGCTGTCTTGTGGTGGGCGGTGGGAGAGAAGGCTTTGGAAAGTTGAGGGGACAGAATTTGACATAGCAGCATTTAAACAAAGTTGGGTTTTTTTTCGGGTTACTGGTGTTACATTTGTAAATAAAATTACGAAGTACTGAAGGGGGAGTTAGTAAATGTCCTACGTAATTGCAGGTAGCTGTTGAGCAAAGACTTAAATCACCAAGGTGTGAACTTTACAATTTTTTCATAACTCTTTAGTAGATTTCAAAATATGTGATATCATTGTATTTGGTCTGCTGCCTGATATTAATATACTGAGTTCTAATGATTGTGCTCCTTTATGGGGAGCCTTTAGAGATGCTGGAATGTAGGACTATACAAGAAGTCAAGTCAGATTTCTTATGTTCTTTAGTCGTAAAATTAATGTATGGGGAGTTCCTGAAGACAATCTTCCCTCTCTCTCTCTCGTTTTCTACAGAAATTGTTGTCTACTAGTCTTGCAAAATGAGAACTTTCAGTTTCATTGGCAGGAAATTTTCCCATCCTATTAGTTGTTTTTTTTCTGTTCATGTTTTAAAAGGGATTTATATGTGTAATTAGTTCTGCTGAAATCACAAGTACATTTAACAGTGGTGATGACAGTGGAGCCATCGTCAGGTTTTTAAGGTCTGTTTGAGCTTTGCACTGTCTTTGTGTGGATTTTCTTTTGTGATGGTTTTTGTTTTGTGATGGTTCAAAAAAGAATAAGCTCTGAAAAGTGATCCTGTTTAAGGATATATATAATTTCCACCTTTGTTATCTCTAGCCACACAGTCTTACCAGTGGTATTCTTGGGGTCCCCCTAACATGCAGTGTCGCCTCTGTGCATCCTGTTGGACGTACTGGAAGAAATACGGTGGCTTGAAAATGCCAACACGGTTAGATGGGGAGAGACCAGGACCAAACCGCAATAATTTGGTAGGTATCTGCAAAGCAGACTGCTCGGTGCTCTTGCCTGGAAAGCTACGTGCCGTGATATCTAATTAATTGTTCACTGTTCTTAAATATTTAACAACAAAAAGAATGCCTTCAGCCTCCATTGTTGTCCTTGGGTTTGGTATTTCATGTCTTGCAAATGTTGGCATGTTAACTTTGGCTATGAATAATTTGTTGCCAAGTACTGCCCTGAGAAAAAAAACCCATCATTTGTTTAGCAAACTAGCCATCAAATGCATGGGATAACTTAATGAAGATGGAAAAAACTGAAAAGCCAGCCAGTGTTTCTGGTATTCGGTTTCCATGATTTTTGCTGTAGGGGGAAGAGGACTTCTTTTTTTCTTAAAGGAATTATTTCCTGAATCTGTTCCCTTTCCCAAGGCACATTCAAAATTAGATACCCCAAATAGCTAGTGGCTTTTTAGAGATCCCTTATCTTGTTTTTCAACTTCATCCTATTTTTTTTAATTAATCTTCCTTCCTTTTGGATAGGTTTTGAGTAAGCATTGTATGAGCTGCTTCTGTTTAATTTTTCCCCTTTTACTTAAAACCCAAAATTCTTGGAATTTTTCTGAATTTGGTGGAAGTTCAGTCTGGAAGCATCATATGTTGAGCTGATTGGAAAAAGTAGTTGCATCACATGGACAGAAGGATAGGGATAGTGCACCCTGAACTTTGGTCTTAGATTAATTCCTTTCCTCTCTCCTAGTCTTTGCTATTGTTCCCTTTCTATTCTATTTCTTTCGTTTAACCTCTGTCCTTTTCAGGCTTCTGTTTGCCTTCTGAAGCTGCCTAATTGCTGAGATAACTGCCAGGTTTTATCAGCCTTATACCTCTTGTTTGTTAATTAAAAAGTATGTAAATAGTCAGAGAGGGGAAAGTCTTGTTCTCCCCAAACTGAAATTTCCTCCTCTTTTCCAACCGTGGGCAGGTTTGAGATAACAAGGTACTACTTTCATTATTTTATTGGTTGACTTAGTTGCTTTTCATGAAGAAATACTGCTTTTGCTCTGTGTCGTAGATAAGCATCTTTCAGTATTATTCTTTATTACATGCAGTGAATATTTGACAACTCTGTAAAAAAATGCATTCATTGAGTTCAGAGTAAGAATTAAAACAAATTCTTGCAACTTTGAGACAAAAACATTCTTGCATGCTGTAAGTTTGCTTTGGGAAGTGAGTTTGTGATGTATATTTTAGCCATACAGTTACTTTCTGATTTTCCTCTTCCTTTTATAAATGCTTTTTTATAAGGTGTTTGCATTGTATATCCAGATCAGCTCTAAGCACCCAAAGTTTGAGAGTCTCTCTGCTSGCTCTGTAAGCACTGAATCATGTGATAGCATCAGGTAACTTCTTTAGGTCTGGCTTTTCGATCCCTGCTTTAAAACTTGGGATAGCACAGAAATAAATACTTCCCTGTGAAGAGGCAATGTTTATCTTTGTTTTATCATTTGAGATATTTTGGAAGAAAAATCCAAATGTTGATGGCTAAGGTGTGGGAAATGGGGTATAGCTGGGCTGAAAATATTTTCATCTGTAATACCGTTTCTGTTCTTACCTCTGTGAATCAGTAGTTGACAGTGATTTTATATGATATTCTTTCTGTTCTTTAAAACCATACTGTCTAATAATTATTTTTTAGAAACCGTATTTATTTTTCTTTCTTTCTAGAGTCCTCATGGTGTGCCAGTACGAAACAGTGGGAGTCCCAAGTTTGCTATGAAGACACGACAAGCTTTCTATCTCCATACAACAAAACTGACAAGAATTGCCAGACGTTTATGTCGAGATATCTTGCGCCCTTGGCATGCTGCAAGACATCCCTACCTGCCTATTAACAGTGCAGCAATCAAAGCAGAATGTGAGTGGTGATGCAGCTGGGCACCTACTTGCAAAGGAGCCCTTTGAGATTCCTTTCCTGTAAAGTTTGAGTTGCAACTTCTTGAGACGCTCTCTTGCTCGTAGCTAGTGGTTTCACAAAATCTGGGTATACTTGCGGAGTGTTCTGATTGCGAGCTAGACAAATAGCTTAAATTCATGAGTTGTTGTTTGTTTTAAAATATTCATGTTTGCTATTACATTTAGCATTCTCCTGCATTTGTGTCCTGTTGCCAAGACATGCTTTTGCAACCTGTAAGATTCCTTTTGATTGGAAAGCTCTTTTGGGACACTTGAGTTTTTCATTTAGATTTACTATAATATCTAAATGTCTTTACCCTCTAATTATTTTTCTTTGTTTTACAGGCACAGCACGTTTACCTGAGGCATCAGAAAACCCATTGCTATTAAAGCAAGTGGTTCGAAAGCCTTTAGAAGCAGTACTCCGGTATTTAGGTATTAAAAAAAAAAAAAAAACCAAAACAGAAACCCAAAACAAACAAACAAGCAAACAAAACAACAAAAAAACCACACCACCAAACACAAAAACCCCCAACCAAACAAAAAACCCTACTATCTAATTCTGCTAACCATTTCTTTTTCCATTTGGTTCTGGATTTTGATGCTGGTTCTGGATTAAAAACAAAACGTGAAAACTTTCCCATGAACTTGTCCTTTTTTCTTTTCCTACTTAATTTGGCAGGCCTAGTGTCTCAGCAATCCACTGTGGGCTCACTGAGCTGTGTCAGAAACCTTTTCAAGTGAAGGGAGGGATGTGTTTGCTGTGGCCTCCAATGTATGTGGGGACAAGTTACCATCTGTTGATGGAGGCATGAACATAATGTTTTGGGAACAATTGATCAGTCCCATTGTTCMAATCTTTGAGCTGTCTGGAGGCAGTCCCTATAGTTGGGTCCTCCAAGAAGCCTCTTGGGTTTAGGACAGCACTGTGTCCCACAGCTTGTGAATGTGTTGCTGGCTGTTCTGTGCAGGAGCTAGACAAGGAGACTTATATTTCCATTCTTTACTTTCTTCTTGGTTTTTTTTGTTTTTTGGGGTTTTTTTTACGGTTTTCTTGAGGACTTGGGCCTCATCAGCTGATCTGTGAGGGAGTACTGAGTAGCTCTGTCTASGACCTTGGTGTAAGTTTTAGGTGCTGGAAGAGGCCAGCTACGTGACATGCCAGCTCTGATTCCAAATGAATGCAAACTCATTTTCCCTAGTGTTGCCAGTTGCTAGAGATACCCTCAAGACATGTCTCAGTCTAACGTGAGTCTAACCACAGAAAGCTAGCTTAGACAGTGGTACTTTGAAGGCTTCCAGATTAACAAAGAAATTGATTGCCTTTTTACTTTGGTAAGAAACACTAGAGTTGATTTTGTGTTTCTTTGAACATTTTTGTTGATTAAATATTGTAAGGCTCAGGGTTTATTAAATATTTACTGCTTCTCTGTTGAGTGTTGTACTTCCGCTGTATACTAACGAGATACACAGATTGAGAAACCCTTGTATATGTATAGTGCAACCAAATAAAGCCAATAAAGGGAGAAGTTTTGCTGTTGGATAAAATCCTACTTTCAATAGCTGTACAGAATGTAGCAATAGATTTTGAGATTTCATTAGCGCTGTATCAGGTTCTCTATTTGACTGTTGAGCTGGGAGAAGGGAGTGAAAGAAATGGAGGGAGGCTGRTGGACTGGCAAGACAGTATTTTTGGAGGTGTCGTGCTCAGTGTGCTTTAAGTTATATGTTACTCGGCTGTTGGGGCTGCGAGAGAAAAACTCGGTTGAAGCTCCCATTTGCTGTTGCTTGTAACTTTCTCARAATCTTTTCAGTTGAACAGCGTGTGCTTGATCTCTGCCGTCGCCAAAAGTTTGAATTCAGACTCCGTGTGTTCGTGGTGGTGCTTTGAATCCTCACTTGTTTGGCCAGTTTAGAAATTGTATTTTTTACAAACCTTGGAAAACTGGCAAAGTTGTAATTTACCCGGAGTTTAGGGGTGTTGCATGACTGCCCAAAGATGGCTTTTAATATAGAGCACCCCCAAAATGATCCCAGATGTCAGAGAATAGTGTTTTGGAAATAGATACAAAGTGCTTTTGTTACCAACTCTTATTTTAGGATAATATTATGACATTGGTTTTTAACATCTTCAGTAGAGGTGAATTCCTAAATATACTTAAAATGCTTTACATAAATAGCAATCTCCAGTCAAAATTATTGAGTGAGATAGTTTGTATATAAGGGGAGGAATACTTGTTCACCTTGGAAGTTTGCAGGTCGTTTTCAGATTTATAATTCCAGTATCTTCACTAATAAGAAAACCCCACCTTGCTGTTTTACAACAGAGTCTCATCCRTGTCCTCCGAAACCAGATCCTGCAAAGAGCTTGTCCAGTTCTCTCAACAATCTGACTCCTGCGAAGTTTACGCCTGTCATTAATAATGGGTCCCCAACTATCCTGGGAAAAAGAAGTTACGAACAACACAATGGAATGGATGGTAAATATTTTTCTGCAAAACGTATATTGTTTATATAGGCTTTTTTCTTCTGTCCTTTCAGTATACAAGGAGATTATGAAAACTATAGTCCTTTATATAAATTCCTTATTCTGGAGGGAGGTTAATTTTTTCCTTTTGTAAAAGTCGCTTGTCCCATTTCTCCTTCTGGGTGAAACACATGATGTGTACTGCCCGGGTGGTGCATGCGCATAAAGCTACTGTGCTAGTGGAACTCGGCCTAGCTTGACCAACCTTGCAAATAGGACAGTGAAGGAGAAACTTCCTTTCAATTTTTAAATTAGTTGTATGAAAAAAAACTTAATAGCTTTTTCCAGTGATGTTTCCTTTTTCTTTTGAGGTTTACAGCTTTTTTAACCTGCAGGCAGTAGCTGTGCAGTTCCCAGGTGGCTTTGTAACGTGTGGATCACCTGGCTTTCAGCAAAGCTACCAGAGGCTGCATGCATTGAGAGAGGCAGGCTGCTGCTTAGCTGAGGGAGGCAGACGTGCCAGATCTGGCGTGGCATAAACCTGCTCCTGCCTTGYGCAGAACTGGAGCATTGGCTTTTGTTGGCCCTGTCACTGAGCACCTCTGTGCAGTGGAGTTTGGGCTTCATCTCCTCAAGAATAAAAGGCAAGAGGAAGGTGTTTGAAGTGGGAGACAGACGCAGGATGGTCCTGGCATGGACTGCAGGGCTCTGTTCTGAAGAGTTGCTCTTGCCTGAGAGTGTCGGGGAAGAGAAAGTGCAGTCTTTTTCTCAGATGAGGATAAAAGGGTCTGTTCAAATGGTCGTAACAGGAGTGAGAACATGGAGGGGTAGCTCTCCTTAACACAGGGGAAAGGAACAGTTGGTTTAATGGTGACTCTGAGCAGGGAGGGAGATACAGAGAATCCTTCTCATTTTTTACCTTTAATTTTAACTTTRTATGTGGCTTAACTAAAATACAGTTACAAACATTTGATATCTTATTGTTTGTATTTTAACGTTAAGAACTTTTTAAACTGCTGCTGTTCAGGTTGCTGATGTCATGTTTTTCTCTTTTCTGTTCACTTGTGCTCTATCAGGCAACATGAAGAAGCGCCTGTTGATGCCTAGCAGGGGTAAGACCTTGAAGCTGCGCTCAGCTTATGCTAGGAGAGTGATTTTTAGTTTCATCTGCTGGCTTGTCTGCTTTGTGGCTAATGAGTCTGTGTGCACCTTCTGTGTTGATGTCTTAAGTGTTCCTTGGGTAACCATTTCCACCCATGGTTATGCTGCTCACCTTCCAGGCTTTTCACATGCAGATGGCAAGTTGTACAACCGTACTGAAGACATGAAGTGCCATGTTCAGAATTGATTACCAATTCCTCAAGTTGACAGAACAGTTTTCTAGCAGTTCTGTGAAACTGCTGAAAGCTGTGATGGTTGGTTTGAAACTAGGTGTTGTTTCACTGTTTGACTTTTAAGAAATCCAAGTTTCATGCATCCTGAACTACTTTAAATTCACATCGACCAAAAGAAGTAGTATTTACATCGAGTCCCAAATTCAAGGCTCTATATTTTCCACTGTGAGTGGACAGTCTCACYGGTGAGAGACTGTCTATGTGTTCTCTACTTGCAGTAGAAATGGTTTTCAGAATTTCCACAGGTTAAAAATTGATCTGTTCTGACTACTGAACAGACCTCAGAAGCTTTAGTTTGTGATAATGCAGGAAACGTACATATGATGTCGCTTAACCAAACCCAATAGAACAGACCAATTTTGAAGAGTTAGGATATACAAATGTCATTGTGAGACAGGCAAACACAAAAACWTAAGCTTACATGTTACCATGAAATGGCCCACGCTGCACGCCCTGATGTTAAGCTTTGTGTTTAATGGCTGAGACAGTGGGTGACTGTTACCAATATTTACATGCATGCATATATATATATATAAGTGCATGTGGAGAGTACAATAAGAATGAGCACAGTGGTGGTTCTACTRTCTTGCTCTTTTTGGGAATTTATACCTTGATATTGTGTTGCTGAGTTTTTAATGTGCTTTTAAACTTTTGTGTTTTGGGAAGAATAACAAAACCCTGCTGCCTCGGTCAGTCTGGCTTCCTCGGAAGCTTTGTCCAGTAATGAGGGATGTAGATGCAGAGTAGCTCACTGAATTCCCACGGCTCCTAGTGACAACCTGTTTATGGGCATGCCTGCTGCTCCCTGCTAAATGTCCTCATCAGCAAGGGGACTGCTGAGTCACTCAGCAGATGACACACTTCTGAAGCTCTGAGATGTTGTGGCTCAAAGGAGGGAAGTGGAAGAACAACTGATCCTTCCCTCAGGCGCTCTCTGTAGAGCACTGGATTTGATAACCTGAGATCATTTGCTTACTGGAAATGGAGGATTCTTGTTTTAGTGTTTTAAAACATCTGTCTGCTGGTATACATATTCGGTTAGATACATTTCAGTCATAACTGTTGCTGGAGTGGTTTGCAAAAAGAAGATTTTGGTGAAGTACCTGCTCAGAATACGTGTTTCTCTGAAGCRTGTGTGTGTAGTTGTGCAGGGGCTGGCTCTCACCAAGCGCCTGCTGCTTTATCTGCTCGGTCTGTTCTCAGCCAGCCACTGAAATACTTGGAGTAGTATTTGTTCCTATAACTGCCAGGTAGCGGAGTACAAATCATCAGTCCCAGAATCTCTTTACCTGCTGGGGTAGTGAGTGTTWACTGGATATTCTTGTGAGCAGTTCAGCTTAAACTTGTTGGTTGAGATTTATTTGTGAATGGAAAATGTTTGTCATGCTGCAGTTTTGACATCTGGAATGTTTTCTGACCCTGGATTGCTGGAAGCTTTGCCAAGACAGAGAGGGAAGGGAACCACCTGCAAGGAAACAAGGTTTAAAGAACTTGGATCAAGATCTGCTGGGCACAGGGAAACAGATGGTGGAAGTTTGATGGATCTGTTTCTGGCCTGGAGCCAGTTTGTGTGCCAGTGCCACTTAGCACTGGTTCCCAGTTGCCTTGCATGTGAGCTGGTAAGCTTTGCTGGCTCTGGGCATGGCTAATGCTGGTTTCCTGTGCCATGCCAGAACTGGGAACGTGGTGCTGAGACTTCTCCTTGGCTCTGGATGGAGTCATACAGGCTTACTAGTTTGGGGGGCTGCTGGTGGGAAGGGAGAGGAGGAGGTCGGAGGAGAGGAAGAGCACAAGTTGGAACCATTGTGAAGGAGGGGTGAATGTCAGTGAGAATGATGAAGCCTTGTGACCAGAATTTAGAGGCCAGTGAGTTAGTATAAAAGGAGGGAAATAAACCCATCTGTACAGAATGACTGATTTTTTTATTATAACTGACCTAAAATAGAAGAAAAAGATTAATGAGAGTAAAACTGAATTGTTGTAACCAGTCAGATTCTTCATTTACATAGCTCCTATAGATACTATGAGAAATTGTGGGTGGGGGGGTTGTTTTTATGTTTTTCCTCTCCTCTYAGTGATACATGGTGGCATACTGGCTGGTTTAGGTCGTTGTAGGAAAGCAAAGAAAAGCTGGTGTTAAGACAACTGAACAAGGAGACTGAAAATATTCTTTCTGCACAAATTTAAGTGCAGGGAGACACTTTGTCCACCTATGTTGAAATAGTTTTCGAGAAGAYGATAACTTACTGCAATGTTATATGAATTATCCAGGGATTTTTCTGTTTCCTGCTGATGTGCTGTGTTGGTAGCACCTGGAAGATATCTTATTGTTTGGACAGGTAACTGTGTCAAAGTCTCTGATATATGACAGTGGACGGCTAGTACGGTGGGACGTAGCTGAAGTCTCTTTGCTGGTGATAAAAGCCTGTTGGTGCTGGGCTATTACTCCCAAACTTGTGGGGGAAGTATGTATGCTGTAAACTATGGCTGGTTGCTGAGCTGATTGCATGTGATGAGTTTGTAAGGCTTTCCTCATGGCCAGATCTTAAAGCAATATAAAATCAAGAGATTGCTTTGCAGGGAATGAGCCAACTAGCAGCTAGTATTTTTGCTTAGTGTAAAACATTAAGATCCATGTTTATACGTATGTATTGGTGGCCAGGTTTCTTAGGCATTTAAATTCCCATGGCACCTGCCTTCATTTAGAATTAGGCTGTGTAACATTGCTGAAAATTGAATGGTTCATCTAGGTTTTTGGGTGTTCCTTCAGGCAGCACTGCTGGAAGATTTTCATCTGAGGCTCTACTACCCCTTGGTATTTAGGACGATGGGTGGTCGGTAGTTAGAATTCAGCCCTCCGGGAAGTTAATCAGTGAAGTTCCTGCGCAAGTGGAAACACCGTTCCTAAATGTGCCCGAACGATGACTGAGAGTGGAGGGGTTGGAGGTGGAAGGCCACCGAGTCTATGTGCGGATGGGGGTTGGTCAGGCTGAACTCTGTGTAAAGAGAGGTAGTAATGGGAAGCAATGAAAGGCTGGGAAATGGGGAACCTTGGTGGTGAGATATCAAGGAGGAAAAAGAAAGGAGACTGTTGGTAGCGGGCTGTGGCCAGGAGTAGTTAAAACTAATTATGGAAATGTTGGAAATTGCTGAACCTTATAAGAATACTTCAGATTTTTCCTTTGGAATTTTGTTGTTTACTTTGTTTTTTCTCTTGCTACTGTAACTTCAGCTAAGTATCTTTAACTTTTCTTTTTCTGAGTCAGCTGTGCTTAACCCTGGAGAGCTGAACTTTTTCAAGCTTTGAATATGATTTGTCTGGCCAGGCACCTAGACTTTCGGCTGGTGCTTGAATTCCAAGAACAGGAAAATATTCTTAATCTCATCTCTCTTCTCTCCCTCCACTCTATTTCATAAGAAGGGTGTACTCCTTTCATCTGTTTTGTTTTCCTCTTCTCCTTTAAATCGCATTGGAGGTGTCACTAGGCATACAGTGGCCTTCCCAGCTTTCCTTCAGCATTAGGTTAGCATGGATAAACTTCTGCAGATTCCTATTTTTGGAGCATGAAAAGTACATGGAGTCTCATAAGCTGTCAAATACAGTGAGATGTTAAAAATTTATTAGTTTATTGCTTTTTCATTAATGTTCTGGAGCTTGGCTGACAATATTTGCCATGAAACTTCCTCTAGAGACATGCAGAGGATGTTTTATGTTCTGGACCCTGTTTACTTTTTTCCTTACAGCTATCCACTATGGGGTCTATGTGATACTTGTCTATGCAAATTCCTACTGGGGGAAGGGAGGAAGCATTGTTAGATTTTTATTTTTTTTCCTCTCTCTTTTACACCATGTTAGCTTTCATCTAGTCAAATTTGTTTTTCAGGGTCATCACATGCACTCTAAAATTGGCAGAAAGAGAGAGAACATGAATGAGTAGCTGAAATAAAGGGAAGGCTTTTCCCAGCAGCAAACTTGCATTGATAAAATGGTAGTGGATCGTATGCTGAAAATTGGAGAGGGTTTATAGAAGAGCCATGAAAACGGTGAAGGGACTGGAAAACACACTGTATAATGGAAAATGCTTTTATCAAAGTGGAAGTTGTAGATGTTTGTCTCTGCTGACAGGAGCGGCAGAAGTGTAATAATAGAGGGCTTTTTAGTCTAGCCAGGAGTGGAATAATGAGCTGCAGTAGCCAGAAGGTACAGTAGAAAAAACTTTGGCTGGAAACAAGCTGCAAATTTTTGAGTGAGGTTAATTAACTGTTGGAGTACCTTGCTTCTGCTACTGGGGATTTCTAAACCAAAATGGAATGTTTTAATGTGTTCTGGTTCATTGTTTCTCATCTCCTTTTGGGGGAACATGAATGAACTCCTAGAACTGGAAGCATTCATCAGCCTAGCATGGCATTAGTTTAATTATCAAGAGATGAGCATGAAAATGGAAATACTGTTCTTGATCAAAAACATCTGTCGAGGTGGGAATATAAGGAAGTTCCCTAGCATCAGCTATGGAGGTGACCAGATTTAGCTCAAAGGTTTTTTTCTGGCTGACTTAGACCTTCCAGAAAATTTGGACTTACCTGTATGCATAAGTTGAATTAAAATTCTGCCTTTATCAGCAGTGGCCCTGGCTGCCCTTCCAAAGTCAAGGATAACCAGCCAAAGGAAATCTGCCCATCCAGGAATGACTGTAAACAGCAGGGAGTATTGGTCATTTAATGAATAATGTGATACATGGGGTACTGGGGAAAAGTCCTGGCTTTAGCTGTTGATATCCGGACCAGAGTAATGCTGACTAGTGTCAAGAGAGAAAATGTTCAGTGCTTGGTAATGGAATGACTGTTTCTTGCCAGCAGCAGCACAGCTGGGAAGAATGACAAGTTGCTTGAAATGCTTTTTGGAGACCCYGAGAACTGTGTGCCTGTGCAACTTCCTTGCTTTAGATTATATGCCAAAAGTACAGATTATTTTTGAGAATTGTACTTAGGATTTTGTACTCAGATGTTAAGTGAAACTTTTTTCACTTGCCTTCAGCTTAGCTGTGATACTGTGATTAGTTTCATTTGGTGTCATGGAGAAAGATCTGGAAATGAAATCAGGAGATGGACATCATGCTCTGTGGGTCAGTTAGTGAAAACCATTTCATTTATGGGGAATGGCATGGAGTAAGATGTGAATGTTGATTTGAGTGAGAGGAGAGTGCATATCCCAAGGCAATGGTAGGGAACAGGTGTAATTAATATGAGAGGAAATGGATCCATAACAATGCAAGGGCAGAATTGCAAATGCCTCTGGTAGTGTAAAGCCTGAACTTGTAATTAAGTGGAATCTACATGTGTGATAAATATCATATATATACGCACATATATGTGTATGATGTGTAATACTCCCAATTCTAAGAACAGTGAATAATACAGTGGTTTCTAGTTTACATAGCTTGGATCAGCATATCCTAAAGCAGGGAGATGCGTGGTTTTGTTGCCTCTTTTTTTTAACCACTTCATGTGTTGCAGCCAGACAGAATGTACTGTGATGCTCTTTTAGGAATGCGGGTGGATAGTACTGATTGACCCAACACCAAGATGGATAGCAGCTCTCCATTCTCAACATACTTATCCAAGGGTAGCTAGTGACTCATTGTAGTTGGATGTCACTGCCCAGAAAGTATTGGTAGGGTCCTTGAAGTACTTTTAGCAGAAGGTACAGCTTTGCATGAACAAACACGTCATCTGTGAGATACTGTGAAGCAAATTAATGTGAACTGTTAGACCAAGCATTTTGGGAAGTACTGTCCAAATCCAATGAGGTTAATGTGCAGGGGTTAGTGGAAGGAGGTGGGTAATGAACTGCTAGTTWCTCATCCCAAATTAAAGTTCTTGGTGGAATCTCTCATTTGGAGTTACTGTTTGTTTAATGTTGTCCTGGGTTTATCTGTCCAACAGAGAACTGTGATCACTTCTGTGTTTCATTACAACCAAAACAGTCTGTGTTTCTGTATTTGTTGCATGGGACTGGGCTACTGTATTCTGAACTATGTGAACCTTTCCCTTTTTTAACCTTAAATCTTTTTTTTCCTTTTCCTTTGCCAATCTTGGTAGGAACTTACTTAGGTAAGTAAATTGCAATTTTAACATTGTTTTTATGTACAACAGAATTTTAAGCAAACATTAGTCTAGGTGGTGTTTGGTAAAATTTATGCTCTGTTCTGCTTTTTGCTCTTGCATTACTGACCGTTTATAACCTTTGGTTGTTAGAAGGTGGACACTCAATCTGCTCACAGCAGTAACACACTCTTGGCAGTTTGAGAGGGGTACTAAAGCATTCTTCTAAGCTTSCAAAAACTGTATGTGTGTATATGTCAACACACAGAGACTACTTCAAGTGAACCAGTAACTTGGAAGTGAAATCCTTGTTCATCAAGCCTCATTCATGCATGAATTTTTATATTTTTTTCTAGCTTGCTCACAAATGTGGTACTGTTGATGTTTTTGTTACTGCTGGGAAGGATGGAATCCCAGGAGGAGGATTACTTTTGGAAAAGGAAAATGCATATGAAGRCTGTATGGATTTTTGAAAGCAATGTATTTTAGTATAGTAAACTTGCTGGTTGTGAAAGTGTGTGTTAAATTTTCTACGTTCATTGTGACTGAAGACGTGCATATGAATGTTACTGCATATTGCATGTTCTGCATGATACTGCTCTTTGGTAAACAGAAGTTAAAACCAAAATGCCATCTATGACTAATTGCTTGATGTCCTGATTGGTTTAAAAAAAAAAAAAAAAGAATTATGTTGGACCCATTTTTTTGTGTGTGGTGGATATGCTGAAGATTGGAGTTACTAAGTTTGAGTAAATATAAATTTAACAGCTCCAAGTTATATCCAGTGGCTGGAAGCTGGGCTACTCTTCCTCCTTGGTACTAGGGTCAGCTCTGTACAGACTTCTTGTGCCAAAGTATGAAATGGTCTGTAAATATACAGGCGATGGTGTGTATGTTCAGGTATGGAAAAGCACTGGAAGTTTTCCACCCAAGTGAAAAGTGGTTGGTGCTTATTCTGCATCTTTTTGATGCTTGCTGTAGTAACTTCGTGGAAATATCCCTGCACTCCAGTGTGAGCTGGGCACACTGCTGAGGGTTTAGGCTCTCCTGCTTCTCGAAATGGCAGTTGTGTGTTGTGTGGAGTTGGCAAAAAATTTGTGCGGTGGGAGTAATTTTTGAATGCTGCCATTCAGGTGCTGAGGTCTTCTCGCTGGACTCGCAGGGAATGGGACTGGATGAGCAAAGAGCATGCATGTCTACTCTCAGGATTCCAGTGGGACCAGATGTGCTGGTTTGCTTCCCATCGGGAAATTAGATTCCCCCACTCCACTTTGTGTTGTCGTGTGCCAACTATTCCCTACTCCCCCAGCATGCTCTTGGGGTGCTGCTCTAGTTGCTGCGGGAAGTTTGGGTATTCTCTCATTTTAAACTTAGCAAACCTGAAAGCATTAGATGCAAATGATACGAGATTGTTGGAAAAGAAACAGGTTGGTTGAATGAGACGTGGTTCCCCCCATCCCCAAAAGATAAAGCTGCAAAGTAACAGTAGTAACAGACTTGCGTTTGCTGTTTGTGATAGTCCTTCCCCACCTGCCTTTTTTTGGGGTGAAAGTATATTCATCTGCAGCTTTGCTGCTTGAAGAATGAAAGGATCATTAGGGCATAGTAACCTGCTGTGTCTGGGTTGGAGCCAGAATCTCAGTAATTGTGCTTATGCTTGAGGAACAGTTCTGAGGTCTTTGTCACTAAGTTGTGGGGAGTGGAGGAGACATGTTCTCAGGGTGTCAATCTCTGTACTGTGATTAATTATTGTATTGCCATTTCAGTAACAATGTAGAATCGTCTGTGGCAAAGGACGGCTATGCTTATCTGCAGGCATAMCTTCAATTTACATTGTCTATGTTTTATCCTCTGGGACTTCCTCTTTATTTCAGCGTATAGGGGAGACTTTGACAGGAGGAATTGAATGGGAGGAGATTTTCTAGGGCTTTGGGGTTTTTACAGTGCTATGGAAAAAAAAAAATTAATCTTGACTTTTCAGAATATATTTCAATTTCTTTGGCTGCAGAAGAGTGGAAGATCTGCTTAGATTCATCATTGTAGACCTTTACACTTTGTGGTTTTAAAARTTTGGTCACCTCCTTTTTTTGTTTGTTGGGGKTTTTTTCCTTATTTGGAGGAGTTTAGTTTTTATTCTGATGTGGAGCTRTGTAAATTCAAGCACTTGGACCTTAGATATAGTAGAAAGGAATATTCACACTTTCTACCCTGTGGCTTCTCTAGACATCCCTCCATAAAACATAAAGACAGTTTTTTTTCCTGTAGAGGAGCTGCCAGAACCTTGCTGGATTTTGCTCCTGKCTTATATTCATATGCTGTCCTACTTTTTTAACCTGCTTGTGGATGCATGTGTGTGAGAAGTCTCTCTCAAACCTGAYCTGTGAAAACGGACAAGCACCTCGGAGGGGACTGTTTCATATGGTGAGTTACCTGTCTGTACCACTCCTTACCCGGAGACGGAGGATTGGTTTAGTTCTTAAAGGTACCTGTCTCGCAGACCTCATCTCTCGCACAGAAGCCATCAAAAACTTTTGGGTGAGAATCCATTGTTTCCAGTACAGGTGCATCCTGTTGACTTGACAGCCGTTCTGCAGTGATTTATAGATGTAATGCTGTCTCCCTGCATCTCTTTGGTGACCATTGCGGGTAAAAGTTGCTCATCTAGTAGCAGTGCTTCAGCTGCATATGCTTTTAGTGGGACTTTTTTATTGCAAACTGAAGCTAGTCTTTTTAGTGTCTGTTTTTATATTATTTCTTTCAAACTCCAGTTATCAAAGTGTGACTAAAGGGAAAATTCACAGATAGCTAAGATTAATATGCTATTTGATACCTTATTGATATGATAGCAAGAGTATAAATTGTATTGAAATTGTAACTTTGTTTTGTGTCTTATTTTACTGGAGGAAAAACTTGTCATGGGCAGCTTTATCCTAGAAGTTACAGCTTGGGGGGTGAGATGTGTCCCTGTTGTAACCACTGCTTCTTTGCTGTTTGAGGGCTCTGAAGCTGTGGGGCTCAGAGTAAGTGGCAGTTCTACTCAGCCTTCGCTCAGTTTGTGTCACTCTCAACRTCTCTTCTCACCGTGGAATATTCTGGGTTAATTCTGGTGCTTAGGAATAGCACTGTTTACTGTCTGGTTTACATCCAGCCATAGTCATTGCAGCAGCCAGGGATCGGCTGCTCCTGTAGGCTTGTCTGTTCTGGCATCAAGAATGTTCTTAGTACAAGAAAAGAGCTGATCAGGAGTGTGGTTAAAATGAAAAGCGTGGCTTCAATCCAGGGACTAGCATCAGTTGATTTACATCTCTCRGAGCTCCTGTGAATGGAGAAAATGTTATCTTTCTGTTAGGGGAGGGGGAAGAAAAAACAAGTGCTAGAGCTTAGCTCTGAAGCCAGCAGATTCAGGTTGCATCCTGCTGGCTGTGCTGTTTCCCAGCATCCGTGGAGCTCTTTGTCCATCCATCTCAAACGGCTGCTCACAGCTGTGTTTTGGATGCGATTGCGGCTCCCATGTAAAAAGGAGTGATTATCTGGCGYCTACATTGCCTTTGTCAACATCCAAAGGTTGTTACTGGTCTTCTTGCTTGGTGCCTGGTACATCTGTTCTGCAGATTTGATGGAAGTCTTTCTGGCAACCATTTCTTCATCTCTGTGGATACTTAGGCACAAAAATGCTGCAGAAATTGAAACTGTGTATTCATGTTTGAAGTAGCTAACAGCATACGTCTACACAAAATGGAAAATACACTTGATACAAACTGTTGATTTTAATGTGGTGTCGTGATACTCAATGCTCAGAAAATGTCCCCCGTTCCGCCTTCCTCCCTCCCGATATGTTGCTGTGCCATGTGTTTCCTGGCATACTTGCTGTGAGAACATTGTGTTTGGTTTTACCAAGGAGAATCTCAAGGAATCTGTTGAGTGCAGACTGTGAGCTGTAAAAGTTCTTTTTTGCTGGATTCTTTAAAAAGCTTTGCTGTTTCATCACAGCTTAACTCGCTAGCAATGGGAAGTTTCAAAAGTCAAGCTGGGAAGCTTGCTATAAATGTGAAAGCAGAATTCATACTGCTAACTTCTGCAGCCAGCGACAGCATTGGCTGATGCCTCTCCTGTAGTACCTGTTGGATTTGGTGTACTGATGTTTTGGTTCTCAGCCAAAAGGGACTGAGAAAGATGGTTTGGTGCACTGATGTTAATGAAATGGTGTTTTCTGGGAGCATGCATCTTGGAAAGCTAAACRGTGCTAACAAAAAGGTTTATTAGGTCTCCCAGTCCATTCCGTGCCATACCCTGCTGCCTTATAGCAACACATCATTCTCTTACATCCCAAGACCTTTGTGTGTCCTGCAGGGTCTCACATACGTACAGTTCAGTACATACGCTGTGGCGACATAATAGGGTATCAGATAGTAGAGCAAATAAGCTGGTAGAATCAAGCCATTGTGCTCAGTGCTTTACGGTGCTGTTTGTGTAACTGGGGAAGGGCTTTGTGTGATAGCTGGAGTCGCTGTGCTCTGTGACTGATGGAGCTATGCCTATGGAAGTATTTACTTGTGGTAGGTTCAGCAGATACAAGCTGTTTGGTAACAGCTTGTAGCTAACGTCTGAGCTGAAGAGTTCCCTGGGGATCCAAGGATGATAGGAAAGATTTTATTTGTTGCTGTCTTGACAGTGTATAATACCTTCCGCTTTCTCCTTCTTAATGTCAGTAACTTCCTCCAAAACTAAAACAGAACGCCAGATTTTTCCCAAGACTTGAGGAAAACCTCGGATCTGAAAGAAGAGGTGTACTTTTAGCGGTAGTTTGAAGGAAGGTGTGAGTAAACGGAGAAAAGACTGAGCAAATGGAATGTGTTTTCAGCGTGGGGGCTCTGCTCTTCAAACCATGTTGTTAAGGAAGCCCTTTTCTCAGTTACCTTTCAAGAAGGGGAGAAGTTAGTTTGGTAGACAACTCTTGTTTTAGCAAAACAACACAGTTGCAATCATAGCTGCGTGTGTTTTGATTTTGTACTTTTTTCTGTCTTGGAAAAGCAATGGTCTTACCAGCTCTATTCTCTTTCCTGTTTGTTAGGTCTGCCTAACCACGGACAAACCAGACAAATGGTAAGAGAATGTTCATTTAACCAAAACAGGGAAAAGAAGAATTATTAACCCGTGCTAGATAGAACACCCCATTAAAACCTAGTGTTTCACTTCCGTCTTTGCTGTTTGCAGCTGGTCATACTTCCCAATTAATTGAAAAGTTTTTAAAAAATTACTGTTTTGGGGCATATGAAACATTGAAGTGGTTAAATACAATTGAAACCTCAAATCTATCTGTATATATATATAAATGAGATTCTGTTTTGAATGGAACATTTTGTTTCTGCTCATACAGAAACTGAGTGGCTGTTTATAGCAAAGTTCTGGGATGTGTTTCTAGGTGGAGTGTGTTTCACTGAAGGAGGAAGGCTTAACTGATGGAAGGATTTGTTTGGAAAAGTTTTGTTTTGTTTTTTTTTTTTAGGAAGTTGGTGTGCAAGTTGTCTGCTGAGAATGCTTGTTTTTTATGTTGGTTTTTTTTTGGTTTTTTTTCAGTAAAAATGATCCCTAGCCTTTCATCCATTATGCTGAGTATTATCAAAGGACAGAAGCAAATAGCCAGTCTGATTGATGCRTCTCTGGCAAAATGCTTTCTCATGAAATTCACCTCGGTGTGAAGGGGCCAGCGCCAAGGCTGTGCATCACTTTCCCCCCTTACGCATGGCTTATGGGAGAAAACTTCAAGCGTAATTTTTTTTTTCCCCAAAAAATGATCTTCTGGTGTTGATAAAGTGGAGCTTGCCTCATTAGGTGAACTGCCACGATGTTATTAGTGTCACAGAGTCGCTCTGACATGGGTCAGTCAGCAGCAGGTATGACTGATGGTCACTGAATGGTAATCACAAGCATTATTAAATCTCATAATGCTCTCGGATAGTGTGCAGTGTCATGAGGGTAGGCTATAACTTGAGCATGCTAGTCTGCTTGTAATAACGAAGCATTCATTTGGTTTGTTACTTGAGCATCTGATATGAAGTGGTAAATTGTATTCCTCCTTGAATTCAGCTTCATTTCTTGTCACTGAGGAGACTGGCTACTTGTTTGTGTCTGCTGAATAAACCAACTCAGTGCAGTGGGAGAAATCTGTGATGACCTAACACTTTTTAGGTGTTTTAGGGTGAAACCCCTGAACTGCCTTGATTTCTGTTTGCTTGATAAAGTGTGCTACTGAACTGAAAGTTAAAGGTCCACCTTTCAGGATGTACCTGATTGCTCTGTGCAGGTAGAGGAAAGGCAACCTGGAAGCACAGGGGTGCCCCTTCTAGGTATTTCCAAGAACTTTCTCCGGAGTTGTTCTCCTGTGTATGTAGCACATGCAGAGAAAATATCCTTCGCAAAACTAATGAAAGGATTTTCTTGGAGAAATCTGGAGGGGCTAAAAAAAAACAACAGAAAAGCGTTTTATTTGAAACCTTTTCCTTAATAAGCCTCAAATATAAAAGCAATTCTTGAAGTATTTCAGTGGTCTGCTGTGGTGCCGAAGTTGTCTTGTATAACATGGAGCTGGGCAACTAAGAAATTAAATCGTTATTGCACTCGTATATAACAGCTTTAAAGAGCTTAGGATTTTAAAAGGTGGGATTTTGTTTGTTTAGCTCTAAAGCCCTAATTTTCTACAAGAAGCAGATCTTGCTAGCACAGTTGATTAAGGCTGGTCAAAAAAAAAGTCATTGATCATTTTTTGTTTTCTCTTCAGATAAAAATGAGATAGGTGCAGGGTTTTGTTGTKTTTTTTTCTTGGTTGACAGACTGAAATCTTCCCTTTCTAAGTCAAAATGTTAAAATTTGGTTGAGCTTTTGCTATAACCTGACACTTAAGGACTTGAGTACCTCATGTCCCTACCTTTCCTTTTGAGGTGGATCTCCCAGGCCAGACATCCCTCATGTACACCCTCAGTTTCCCATTTTGTGGGCAGAAGGGGAAGCCTGGGTGCATCTGGGGAGATGGTCTGACCTCAGAGGATGGCCTGTGAAATACCAGAATTAAATTTCTACTGGGTTGTTTTCTGACCAGCTTTAATTTATTCATACGAAGTTTTCTGGGCGCTTATTTTGCATCTTTCCTGACTTGTCCAGTGTTACTGATTTCAGTGGGATTTCTCAATGTGCTAATCAGCAGGAAGAGGGGCAGCAGAACTGGACTTCAAATGATCAAGGACAGCTGCATTTGAGAAGCTTAATCCTTTGCTCCCTTGCATCTGCACCTCTCTTAATAACAGCTCATGTTTTTCCAGTTGAGTGGAAGGGGGCTACTGTGGGTCTGGAAAATTATACCTGTGTTGATTCGCAAAGCAAATGTATTATGCAYGGGAAATCTGTGGTGTTAAATGCTAAAAGGATTTTATTATGAAAGCTGCTAAGCTTTGTAGTTTTAGATTTGTTTTCAACAACATATTTAATATATCATTAAATATTAACCTTCCTAGAACAAAAAGGATATGGGTAAGTTTGGTACCCCAGAATAACTGTAAATTCTGATTTTTATATTTGATTTGCTGTGTAGCTAGATTTCCTTCCCTGAAATCAATAGAGTTGCTCTAGATTTGTGGTAGTAGCTGAAATCTAAGCCTTATGCTCAATCTTTCAAACCTGATGTCATCTTTCAGACACGAGCAACAGATTATTGGTAATGCCTTCCATTTATTATCTGTCCTGTCGCTGGAGTATTGCTGTCCTATTGTATATTGAAGGTGCCTAACTTCTACTGCTTGTGGACAACTGCTTTTATGTGAATTCTGTGTTCAGTCATGGGCAAGAGGGGATATATTTACCAGAAACTCTGAACAGCTGATATGAAAACTTTAATTCTCTTTTCCTTTGAGTGCTTATCACGTGCTACCGCAGATTTGTTGCAGTCCATAATTGTACTTCTTTATGTATCACGTTAGGGACCAAGCCGAAACTTGCTGCTCAATGGGAAATCATACCCAACAAAAGTCCGATTAATTCGTGGTGGATCCATGCCTCCAGTGAAAAGGAGGAGGATGAACTGGATTGATGCACCAGACGATGTTTTTTACATGGCCACTGAAGAAACCAGGTAGGAAACTTGGTCTTTTCAGAGGGTTTAAGGGGAGATCTTTCGGTTTGTGTTCCTTGTGGGTGCTGCAGCTGATTTATGGTTAGACAAGGATCTCTTCAGCAGATCTGTTGCTACAAACGGAATGCAGACACCACTGCTGGTGTTTAGGTGGATAAAAGCTGTGATATACCTAATTGTGTCTGATGTGCCTAATCATGCACTCGCATTGCAGAGAGAGCAGATTTTTCTTCCAGAGCAGTTCCTGTAACAGATGGGCAATAAGGGGAGGAAGACTGAGGTGGCGAGTTCACCTGGTTCAGACCCATAAATGCCTTTGGAGGTCCCACCGCAGTGTCTCGGGATAGGGGCCTACTGGGGCACAGGCAACGCTGAGGAACAGAGCCTCCTGGACAGAGCGCTCTGCATGCCCTCTTGCATGCTGAAGCCTCTTGTATTACCTCTCAGAACATCTCCTCGTGTGTCTGAGTACTGAAACCTGCAAGTGACACAGAGGGTTTCCAGGGGCTGAGTTGCCTCATTTCTTTGGTGGTTTATATCTGCCACCAGTAGCGGTGAGATTTAGCCCTGCAGTGTCCATCTTCCTCCTTTGGTGGTACTGCTTCTGCTAGTCCTTCTTGTTAGCCTGCCCACAGGATAAAAATAGTAAAAGAAGCTTTCCTTGCATGAATTTCACTTGAAACTCTGTTTACAGGCTGCTGACAGAGTGATAGAAGCTGTGTGGCCTGATCCCTAAAGCAAAGTTTTTGTGTGCGGGTTCCCAGCACTGTGTTACTCCTAGGAAGGGRGGACTGCTCCTGGGTGTGGTCAGAAAGGTAGAGACATAAGCTGGTGTAGTTTCCTCCCAAGAACCTGATGCCTCTGTCCTGGGTARTCTCGAAGAAGGTCAGAGCAAAGGCGCAGCTCTGCTTTTCAGCCCTCTCTGCAAGCAGAGGTGCTCTCTGGCTTTTGTCTGSGTCTGAAGCCTGGAGTTATCAACACTTTCAGTATCAGTGCCCCAACAGGCAGAGAAGCACTCACCTTTCCCTCCAGTACCTAGCAGATATGGACATGTGAATTACTGGATGTCTGAGCCCTTACAAGTGACCAAGGAGGCCAGGACTTTTGCGTACTTTGTCCCTTCTGGTATTACTAAATTTGGTGCTGCTACTCTGAGTATTCATTTGTTCAGCAAGAAGTACATAGTCAGAGTCCTGACATCCCCAACCTCCTCCTCAGCCTGCAAAGCATTTTAAGTGTCAAGTGACTATTCTGTGCGCCTAGTATCAAAGATGGGCTTCACAGACAAGCTGAGACTGGTAACGTTCAAGTTACCAACCGCTGATCTAGTGGATCATCAGATTTCAGTGCAGGAAACCCTCCCGTTAGAACTCAGAAGAAACACAAAATTAATTTCTTTGTCAGACTTGTTCCTGTGGACACCTTTAATGCAACTGTGCATTTCACAGCAGTTTACATCTTTACCTTGTCTTTCCCTTCTCCTTTTCTGTTCCTGCAAGACACTGTGAAAGTAAGCAGTGGGATCCCTTATATAATTGAAACAAAAGTGAGAGAAGTATTTAATTTTCAAGGGAAATGGTAAAGAGGTACTGGGATCCTGTTACAGACCAGCTCTGGCAAATTCACGTGCCATTTCGGATGTGGGGTATACAGTCTGTAATTCAGCCCTTAGATGCTCAAGGCTTATTTCATAACCCTGCATCTACAAAACACTTGACATCTTTATCATCCAACCCACAAGAAATACTGCAGGTTGGTGGTAGTAATGTCTCGGTACTACTGCAAGGTCCCGCCCTTTGATCTGTACATCTGTACATAACAGTGAGAATATTCATCAAGTGCAATGTTGGTCGTGAGAACAACTTACTGTAAGGGCACAGAATCGTCTGCTCGTACAGAACCACTGACCAAAGCAGGAAAGATCAGTCCCACAGCAACCAGCACCTCTCTAATGCAGAAATCGTAGTGCAGTGRTAGACATCGGCTCAATAAGACCTTATCTCTTCCATTTAAAAAAAAAAAAAAAAAGGAAAGAACGGGCTTCTTTGTCTGACAGCCTTGCTGCTTAGCTGACTGATGAGTGCTGAAAAGAGATGTTTGGCAGCCTGCTGAAAAGCAGGGAAGCCTGAGCGATGTAGCATTGTAAGCGGCACGGGTTTTCTGTCGGGCATTTCACCTCTAACTTTTCCCTGAACCATCTGCTGCATTCCAGTGTCAAGAATGTAAGACTTGTTTGTGAGCTCCGAAACAATTTGAGCTTTGTGTTGGCTCCATAGCAATCAATCTAGCAGCAATATCTGCATATCATCCTCCAGCTGAGGGTCAGGCTGTGTTTTCAGTCACAGAAAGCAGGTTTTCCTGAAGTTTTACACCCCCCCACCCTCCCCCTTTTGTGTGGCACTGTTGAGAACAGTGCTAGAAAACTGGATAGCTTTGAGGGAGCAGTTTGAAAAGTTGGTCAAYTGAAAGGAATAAGTTTTTGAATTCAAGCCTCACAGTAAGGAAGTGGGCATTTATAATTTATGCAAGCGGAGACAGCGAGTGACCTGATCAGAATCTAGAACTGCTACGAGATGTGTTTCTGATGGCAGCGTGTCTAACTGAGCACATGCYGATACCGTAAGAAGCTCCACTGGCTAAAAGTAGATCAACTTCAGCTAAGCGAGTCTTGGAAAAAATCATCACATCAAGATTTTATTTTTTTTTCTCCCCACCACCACTTTTCCACCCTGTTCTCTCCTCTCCCCACCCTGTGGCCTTTCAACTTTAGAAGGCGCTGGAGAAATGGGGACACTGAGCAAACAAAAGATATGTCTCTGTGTGTGTGAGCTCTACGTAGCAGGCTTGTTCTGCTCAGTGGGCAAAAAAAGCAAGTGAAGAGATGACCAGATCTCACCAGAGCTGATTCAAAATCTTCAGCTGAAGTTGTTGATTTGTCAGTGCTGGTGGTGGGAAGGGTAAATTGGGGGGGGGCGGGGGGGGGGAAGGAGTATTTTAACCAGTTTCTTCTATGAATGTGTCTTGTCTTTTCTTTTTTTTTCTTTTTTTTTTTTCTTTTCTTTGTTAAATGGAAAATTTGGCCCCAACATTGTTGAGTAACCAAAAATGTAAAAATTATTTTTGGGAGCTAGATGGTTGAGTTGTGGACTGTATAGCCGTGTGGCTGCCCTTCCTCTAGTGCAGTATTGTCTCACGGTAAGTTAAAAAAATCGTTAAGGTAGGAGGAGCCTATAAGGGTAGGCAGTGCTTCCTTATCAGACCCTCCTTGTTCCCCCAGTTCCTGAACTGAAGGATGTGTATAATGGGTACTGGTAGATTACTCTTGTTAATATTTATCACTTTCCTTTCTAATCTCTATATGCGTTTGACCACCACAACGTCCTTTGGAAATGAATTCTTCATTTTAATTACATAGCRCATTTTTCATTGTTGCTGGGTTTTTTGTTTGTTTGTTTTCTTAGGATAATTCCTTTAGCTCTAAGCCTGGTATTGACAAAAAGGAATGAGTAACCATTCTGTATTGTCTCTTTCTACCTTATCTTGCTAATTTTAAAAATCCAGTGTGTCCTGTCTCCATTCTCTCTCTCTTTTACTTTCTCTCCGTATGGAAAACAGTTTCCTGCGTCTGATAAGAGTTGTTGCTAATCTTGTAACATATAGGGAAACTCTTAACAAGTGCCAGACGTGAATATTACCCGTTTCTAGGCTGGGTACATGCGGTGTAGGAGAAATAAGAGGGGGAGACACCCTGTTAGTGTTCCCAGTGGAGGGGGAAGGCTCCAGTCTTGGTTCACCGGCTAGTGGCCATCATGGAGCTCCCCTGCAGCAGCTCAGCCTTGAGGCGTAGCTCCATGGGAGACCAAATGTTGCTGGCTGGTGCTGGGGYGGGTTTCTTTTGAAGAGGCAGCTGTGTGCACCTGCTTGGGGCTGGGGAATGTCAGAGAGCTCTGTGAGAGATGGATTAACAGGCGGGGAAGTGACCAACGTTGCCAGAAGAGGTTTGATTGTAACTTGGCTTTGTAAATTCCCACAAAGCTGCCTGCAGCATGTCCAACCGATGTGTCTGCGTGCATCGAAATAAATTAGTGGTATGGAAACTGGCTGTCATAACTATTTCACTTGTTATATTTACAGCAGCAGACCCTGGTCCTGTAAGGCTGGACCAGAATGCCTTCTGCTCTGYAGGGGAAGGATTCTTATAAATCAGAAAACAAAAGTTCCCCAGGGGAGACATTGCTGAAATAAACAGTGTCAGCCCATCCCGTTAATGAGCAGCCTCTACATGTGCAGGCCTGGTTTCACTTGGAGAAATCGAGAAACCTGCAGTGCCTTAGTGTCCGGTCTCTGTAATCGGTTCCTTTTTTCCTTACTGTCTGCAGGAAAATCCGCAAGCTGCTTTCCTCCTCCGAAGCCAAGCGAGCCGCCAGACGCCCTTACAAGCCTATTATCCTCCGGCCCATCCAGGCAGTGCAGCTACGCCAGCCCATGAATGATGAACCCATAATCATTGAGGATTAACACATGCTGAGCAGCCCTCCAGATGACGGTGGATCTGCCTGAAAGAATCTCTCCTCCAATATATACTTGAGTTTCTATGGCTACAGCATTGAACTAACTGTTGAAGAGAGGGAACTTTTGAGGAACTGTTTTGCATCTTTTAAACCCTTAAAAGGAACTCAGCCCTGCTCTGAGCCTCTGACCACAGACTGCTCTCTCTCTCGCGCGCGCTCTCTCCTTCTCTCCTTTCTTTTTTTTTCTTTTTTTTTTCTTTTTTTTTTCTTTTTTTTAATTTTTGGTAGCCTCTTTTCCCCTTTGCTTCTACCCCTTTTGTAGACAGGGGGAGGGAAAGTAAGTTTAACTTATTAAGAGAATGTGGACTAGTACTTTTTAGCTTTGTTTCCTCTTCCGATGTACGAAGAGCTAGAACCCTTCATTTTGTGACTGAGCTCTCGTTGCAAAGCTGTTTTTATGAGGCTGTGTTGTAAGATTTTTCTTTCTTTTTTTTTTTTTTTTTAATTTTGTGGACGGTGCCATTTTTTATTTCATTTATATTATTTCTTTTGTAGATAAATTTCCAACCTTTAACTGATATTTGGAAATAGGAGCTGAAAGCCAGCCCCAGGTTCAGCCGGTTTTCTTTGGTCCTGTCCCTTATGTTTTTTGGATCATTTTGCATGGCCAGTTGTGCTCATGCACAAGACAGAAACAACTCAGGCTGAGAAAGGAGTGAGCTAAGAACTGAAGAACCTTGCAGAACATTACACTGATGTTGTGTGCAGTGGAGGCCAGGCTACCAGAATTAGGTGTCCTTACTCTAGTCAATCCCTAGGAGATCTGGCCCGTGGCAGTTCTCCCAGTAACCAGCAGTTTGCGTGCTGCCTTTCTCTGACATCTGGAATCCTACGTGCTGTTATATCACCAAGACCCAGCAGTAGGCCCAGCAGTCCAGCAAGTGTAATGAATTGCTTTGCTCTGGCTCCAAGAGTCAAGTACACCAATGCCCAGGGACATTTTGCTTAGAACTCTGAACCTGTTTGTGCATCAGTGTTTTGGACACATCTCTCCCAGGACGAGACCTGGTTTCTCTTTAATTGCGTTACTGTATGTTTCCCATTTTGAAGGGAATTTAAATTACAGCTGGGTTTTATTTGAACACATTGTGTCTGAAATTAAGTGKTTTTTTCCCCCCTTGACATTTCTTGTGTTTGAGGTTTCTTGCATCTCTTGAACTTCTTATGTATTTGCAAGTCTGTATAATTTCTTTTTCATATGTCTTCTCATTGCAGTGCATTTGCTGAATGCCCTGCTCTGTTTTGAAAGGATGTAAACTATCATTTGCAACTTGTGCTGATCTGTACATGTACCTGCCTCAAGCAGACACAGCATGTAATAACCCCCAAGTCATTCCATATGTGTCAGCGGTGAGATGAGCCAAAGTTGTATTTGGGTTATCACAGTCCAACCGTGATTCTGTGCAACTCTGCTAACCCACCGGGTTAGACGGAAAGGAATCCCCACAAAATGAAAACAATTCAGTTAACTTTACTTAATAAACCTGGAAAGTGAGCTTTTGTGAAACATCTGCTTTTTGTCTCTTCTGAAATAGCYGCCAAGAGTCTTGCTCAGGGTGCCGTCTGGCTGGCACGCACGCCTCTGCGCTCCGTCCTTCACATCCCAGGGCTGTGTTCTGCTCTCGAGTGTTTGCATAACTGCAGCGCGTCCCCGTGCTCTCAGTGCCGGTATGTTGTACGGGGCAAGAGTCATTCATAGTTTGATTCCCCTCATACGCAGTTTAAATATTTCTAACACTTCAGACTGTGACTCCCTCCCTCCTCATTTTAAACGCGGCAGCAGATGCAACGCCGGAGCTCTGAATGAGCCTTTTGTCCGCGGTGGCTCATGCGTCTTGCTGATCCGTGGCGTGACTCTGGCATGTGGCAGAGTGAAATCCCTGGGGGTCACCAACCAAACCCGCTGACATTTAAGTACTTCTTCATTTCTACGTTTGCTCCTTACTGGGATAAGCAAAGCGGGCTCAACGTTTGGTTTCATTTGCTGCTTGGCAGTGGTGAGATTTACTCTGTGGCTGTGAGTAGCTGTGCAACTTGGCAGATGTTGTAAGTTTATCGTATACTGGTGGTCACGTTTTCCTAGCCGTAACTTAAAAGCGGGAGGGGACAGCCTTTCCTGACAGATACGCTACGTATAAAGTGCACCAAGCTTACTAGACAGAAAGCCTCCAGGCTGCGTGCAGTGGTGCAGGACGGAACCAAAAACCGTTGGCAGTTCTACTTTGCCTCCATCAATCTGTAGGATTAACCCTATGTACATAAGAAGTATTGCTGACTGCAGGGAGGTTTTGTAACACTTGATTTTTCTCTGTGAGGAAAGGTCTCGTAGGGATTCCTTCCTGTTGCAAAATAAAATCTGAAGAGATCACTTTGAAAAATCCATGTCCAAATTGGCTTCAGCCTCTCTGCAGTGGGATTCGGAGCCGCTGCCTCAGCTGTGGCAGAGGGCCGTACTCTGGCATGGTGTTGGGGGAGCTCTGAAATCCCTGCTGCTGGGGAGGATGCGCTTTGGTTACCAGTGGATGAACTGTTGATGGGACTTGAGGGAAGCTGTTGGGGCTGCCCGAAGAGCTCAGAGTAACCACTTGGGGGTGCCAGCCCTGCAGTTTCCAACAGCTTAAAAGCTTTCTTGGAGCAGCTCCAGAGGTTGCTCTGGGAGTGAGTCCAGGCAAGTAGAGAGAATGTCCTGTGCTGCCCTGACTTTGAAGGATCCCTTGCGTGTCCTTTAATATGGGTGCCGCTTTTCGGTGTGCGGTAGCAGACTTCACTCCCTTATGTTTCACTAGCTTATGTTTGTACCAGCCTGGGAGGAGGATTTGGAAGATACCTTTAGCAACCAAAGCAAAATACCGGCTCTCAGGAAGTGGAGAGTGAATGGTAGGTCCCACCATTCACCTATCTAAGCCTGAGCTGTCACTCTCTTAAGCTGGCTGCTGTCACTAAGCTTCTCCTACACCAACCTCTCTTCCTTCTGCTGAAAACTGTATTCACATTCACACGCTGATGCGCTGTCGCTGCAGGGATTGCCTTTGTTTAGTCCCCCTCCTGCTGTAGAGCCTTGTAAAAAAGAGTTCTCATTTTCATCGTCCCCTGCAACCCCTACTTCCACCTCCTAAAGAGCCCTTGAGACCGTAGGAGGCAAATTCTGATGGGAGTCACAGTGAGAGACGCAGGGCTGGCATTTGGGTGCGTTACCTCCACAGTGCAGAACCCGGCGTTTGGAAGTGCTTGCCCGCCTGGAGCGGGTCATTTCTACCGCACATGTCTCTAGTCCGTAGTAAGTTTTGCCACGTGCATTTGGATATTTTCCCTTTGCGGTGTGTCCCTGGCATCCCCATCCTTCATTTGCTCTTCTGCCTCGCAGGCGTGGGAGCAGACGTGTCGCAGGCTCACCTCTGATCCCCTGGAGAAGGCTGTGCTCCACGCTCACGTGGAGGGAGCCTGCTGGCCTCCAGACTCGCTACGATGCTTACAATTTCACAGGCTTAAAAGTAGCAGGGAGCTGGTCAGGAAAGCCTTTTAAAAACAAAACAAAAATCCGAACATTCCTACAATACTTTATGACAAAATGTTTCTGTTACAGATTTTTTTTTTTTTTTTTTAGTTAACTTTGGAATTTTTTTATTATTATTATTTTGCGTTTTACCAGCTTGTCAGTAGCAGCTCCCTGTGATCCCTGCTTTTGATGCTGTAACATGAAGGCAGCGCGCTGTCCGTAACAGCACTGTTGAAATAGTGTGGAAAAAAAGCAAAGCATGACCAAAACTAACAATTCCCAACCTGGCGTTCCTGCTGTGGGAGGTGGGCTGTAACCGGGATGCTACTGGAGAGTTTTAAAGCAAAATACATGCTGAAATTTCCTTTGAAATGGAAATTTGGAGCCCGTGCCAGCYCTGCTGCGGGCTCTGGCTCTCGGTGCAATCGTTACAGAAGCCAGACCTTGGGAAGCCTGTGAGTCTCTTTCGGAYGGTCAGTTTGCGTCACGGTGGAGCTGCTTCCCACCGCCGCGGCAGGAGGTAGGGCCGTGGAGGAGGAGGGGGCAGTCAACCTGCTCAGATGATGGCAGGGACGCTGCCGTGCAGGGTGGTGGTACGGGGGGTGTGCAAGCCTGGGGGATTTCTGGGGAGACAAAAAATAAAATCTAGCAGATTTTGACTGGGAGGAGGAGGAAGGGTTTTGATAYGGTTACAGAAAATGGACCCTGCATCTCTTCTGTTTTTCTTGATCCATCAAGACAGCACAGGCTTAAAAACACCTTTAACTTAAAACAAACATTGGCAACAGTGTTAAAGGGAGAAAGGAGAGATCACTGCAGAAGGGCAAGCCGTGTCACGACAGTCCTCTCTAGCTGGCGAGCGTATGGTTGGTTGGGTTTGTTCCTGTGAACGTGCTTTTTAGTCAATACTTTTCTAGGAAAGCCCACAAGAGCCGACAGTGATGGGATCTGCTGTGATCCCCATCTTTAGGATACAAACATGTCTTGAGCATGTGTGGTCTTCACTGCCCTCCCTGAGGGAGGAGGCTGGCGTGTCCCCGTGTCCCCGCTGCCCTCCCCTTCCTTCCTGGGGGCTGAACAGAGGGGTTTTGCCCTGCAGGGCCAGCTTTGAAACCTGGTGAAAGACTCGGCCTCTGATGATCACATTTCACCTGTGCAGGCTCTCAGGAGGGGGAAGCTGTTGCAAGAAGAGGCACACGGTGAATTCAGATGGGCTGTGGGGCYGGGGGCTTGTCCCCATCTCCGCTGCAGCCTGGAGGAAAGTCAGGCAAGGTCAGGGCTGAAGCACACTTGATTCCTGCCCTGAGCTTTGTGAGTTCATTCACCGCATTCCTGAGCGAGCGTGAGTAACATAAATTCAGCATCTTTCTGCAGACAGCTTCCTCCCCTCCCGCCTGCAAGGGGACTCTCCACCTGGATTCAGTGCTCTGCGGGATGCTGGCAGCGTCACAGCGAGCAGATTTACAGGTCCTGGCCGGAGGGTTTCAGCCAGGTTGTGCTTATTTGGAGATTTTCCATCTGAGTGGTTCCAGCAGGAGTGGGTTTGTTCCCCGCTGCCTGCGTCTTGGCTTCCCCCCACGCAGGACACGCGAGAGGGGAGCGTGCGGACGTGGAGCCAGGCTGGGTGTGTTTGCACACTTGTTTCCCTGCATCCTGGGAAGCTGCTTGTAATGTCTAATGGGGACCGGGGGCAAATGCATCCTAACGGCTGGGTCTTCCCCCTCGTGCTGCCGAAGGAGAGGATGGTGCTGTACCAGAACGTGGGGACATGGCAGCGCCTGYGTGGCACTGGGTTACGTGTGTCCAGCCCTCTCCCTGCCCCAGGAACTCACCRAGAGCTGTGTCCTGGAGGTGGTGTGCACGTGGGGTACAGACGATGAAAACTGGGCAGCCGCTGTGCACACTCGTCCTGCCGCCACGCCGGCCCCCAACACCGTGTTGCACCACGGCTGGCCCGACCTCTGGCCACGGGGTGTGCGGGAGGGGCCATGGCACGGGGAGAGCTTAATGACAAACCGCCCCGCGGCCAGGAGCTGAACTTTGCCACCGAAGCCCGGCTCTGAGCATGGCCCGTCCCCCGGGACACCCTTTCCTTCCCCCGGAAAAGCCAGGGGAGAGCCGCCGGTGCCAGCTGCCCTCCGCACGGCCTCCCCGCTGCAGCCAGGGCTGGCTGCGGCCCCCGCCGTGGCACCCGGCTCCACCGGGGGTTTGAGAGCCATGCTGCCTTCTCTCCAGCTGGTTTGCTGCCTTTTTTTTCGGTTAGAGCACTGCTTTTCAGGCGCCTGCATCCCGCCTCGCGGAGGCRTCGCGCCTGCTTGGTGGAGGTTCGCGTGCTCCCCACCCAGTACCTGCGTCCTCGGCGTCCGCGTGCAGGCTGCTGGGATGCTCGCTGGCCCTGGGCGGGCTGGCAGCGACAGCCCCTGGGGAAGGGGACACAGGGACAATGGTGACATCCATTCCTGCTTGCAAGGACAAGGGGGATGTCCGTAAACCCGTTTATCACAGGCGTGACAGTGCTATCTGCCCTGCCCGATAACGGCGGGGGCTCGGATGCCTTTTAAAGGAGAGAAGCGACAAGTGGATAGTCRCAGCTCCAGATAGCGGGCGCTGGGCCCAGGCGGGGACGTGCCGAGCCCTGGCCGGTGGCATGTGCTGCCTGATGAGACCCAGCTCCTGCCAGCCCCTCGGCACGCTCTTGCTGCCATCCTCCATCTTCTCGTCTCCTGCTAATCCTTCCTAAGCCCCTTCCTAAGCTCCCCTTTCCGAGCCGTGTGCTTATCCCACGGCCACCCTTCAGCAGCGAGGCTGGATACCTGGCATATGTAGGACGTGTCCCTGCTGGGTGCAGCTGCCTCCCTGTCCCTGCCAGCCCAGGGCTCCTTGTTTTGGGGAACAGGTTTTCCCCGTTGCAGGCAGGGTGCTGCCCYGCTCGCCCTCCCGTGCAGCCCAGCCTTGGGTGGCCACAGGGACAAGGGGTGGCCGGACCAGGGCTGGAAGGCGCTGCACATCCAGGAGGGCTGTGCAGAAAAAAATAAAACAAATGTTTTGCCWGGTTTTGTGAACGGTTCCTCTGTCACATCCCTGAGCACCCTCCAGGAACCGCTCCCAGGCCACGGATGGGAGCCCGACCAGTTTTGCCATGAAGCTCCTGCCAAACAGCGAGGACCGAGGCAAAACGCAGGCAGAGCTGGGGCAGCCGGCGGTCAGCGGCCACGGCTCGCCACAGCCCGCAGCAGCAGCTGCCTGCTCTGCCATTTGTCACCGTGAGCACCTGGCCACAGGCTGCGGCTGGGGACGCGGGAGCTTTTGGGGTGACAGGAAGATCCAGTGTGTCACCCTGGGGGGACCCTGACATGGGGGGTGGAGGGGGCTGGGCACGTGGGTGCACACGATGCACCAGCCGAGGGGCTGCGTGCCACGGATGGACGACTGTCCTCTGGGCGAACCCAGGCAGCAGCAGGTTTTTTTCCTCAACCTTTTTTTATTGGATATTTTTCCCTCTGGTCTCTTCTTCCCCTGTAACAAATCCAACTGATCCCAGGTGCCAGAAAATGTGAGAGACACAAGCAGAGGCGAGCAGAGGAAGGCTTTCCAGCCCCGGCTCCTCGTACAAGAGGCTCTGTCTCGGTGCATGATTTTTTGTGGTATTTACATTTGAAGGAAGAAGAAAGAGTTGAGGGGAGTCAGCACGGGGAGGGGGAGAGGTGAGCCAAAGGAGAGGCAGCCTGGGGGGAGTTATTCCTTATTTATTCCTTACTTCCCCTTAATCTCCCTGCAAAGCTCTGGTTGACCTGCCCTAGGGTGAAGTCCCAAACAGCCTCACGCCTTTTGAAGGCTCCCGGTGGAGGCGATCCCTGCTTCACAGCCGAGGCTGGCCTGGCGCGGTCAGCAAAACCCCCCCCCCCATGTCTTGCAGCCCCCCCTCGGTGCTGGCACCAGCTTTAGGATTGGGGCTTGCTTTGGTCTCAGTCCCACGCAGGAAGGGAGATGCTGGAGGGATGTGGCTCSTGCTCCGCTCCATGCAGCATTCCCTGCGGGAAGGGGCTGAGTTACAAAGCCCTGACCACATGGTCCCTTAGGGGTGGGGGGGACGGTCCCCTTGGTGGGGACACCCCTCGGCGTTGCTGTGGGGTGCATCGCCCCCCTGGAAACCTCCTCTGGCTGCTGAAAAAGCAGCTTCGGCACCTGCTGCCAGSGAAACCTCAGCTCAGCCCTCGGGCAGGGATGGGGCCCCCAGATTTCTGATGTAAAATGTATCATTTGCTGAAGGTGACACCAGGGTGACAGCACCCCAGGCCTGTCCCCAGCCTGCTCCTCCCGGCCTTGGTGTGACGGCAGATGTGTCTCCAGCCTGGGCATTAATGCAGCTCCCTGGGGACACGGGACAGCAGGGTCAGGGATGTCCCCTGTGTGCCACCGTGCTACTGCATGCGTYCCCACCGGCAGCAGGCTGTCCCACGGGTGTGCTCCCGTGTCTGGCACCGGGCGTGCTGGCCCCGGRGAAGCTGTGCCATTCCTGCTTGCTCAGCCATTGCCACTCGAGTCACCCGTCCCACTGTCCCCGTGGCCCCAGGACAGCCCTGCCCTTGGTGCGGGAGCGTGCCAAGCCTAAGCCAAGGCGGCTTAAGACACGACCAGCTAAAGCCACTTTGCTCCTGAACGAGCATATCCGCTTGGGATTTAGCGCATTTGGAGTCAGGGATTCACACCTTTAGGTGATTTGTCTTAATTCCCTCTACGTGGGAAAAGCCCTTGGTGGGTGAGAGCCTGGCTGGGTGCTGGTTCTGCAGCGCGGCCAGCCTGTAGCTGCCCCACACCTGCTGTCAGGTGGGTGCAGCCTCCCTCCTCCTCCTCCTGCCTCCCCAGCCCCCGGGGCTGGGACACCAGCTGAGATTTCCTACAGACCTGGAAGATTTAGACAGCAGACCCTTTTTGGGATGTCCCTCGCAGCACGGGAAAGGAGATGCTGCGGGTGCGGGGACGATGCTGCTGGTGCCGTGCTGGCACCTGCCTGCTGCCATGGGGTGCTTTAGGGCAGCAGACACAGCGGGTGCTGCAGACGGACCCACACGAGTGCCYGTGGGGCTGTGTTGGTGGAGGCAGCTGGCCTCCCAGAAATCAACAGCTCCACAAATCCCCAGCTCCTGCCTTGCCCGGGTGGCTGCCGGCGCCGGGGGTGGCTGCCGGCCGGG
Organism: Oceanodroma leucorhoa; assembly: GCA_030449065.1. NCBI lineage: Eukaryota > Metazoa > Chordata > Aves > Procellariiformes > Oceanodroma > Oceanodroma leucorhoa. The sequence goes on from JASVER010000099.1 coordinate 1,927,388, forward strand.
GCCTGGGCGCGCCGGCTCCGTCCGGGGACACGCAGGGCTCGGCCACCCCTCCCTGGGGCCGGGGCGTCCCGGGGGCACCACCGCCACCTGCCCCCGCGCAGGGACCCCGCGGGCCACAAAGCCCCACATTGTTGTGACAGCAGCTGGGCGCGGAGTGACGGGGACGCCTGGGTCCTTCCGACCCGGCGGGGTGCGCGGCCGATGGAGAAACCCACTGCCAAGCATCCCYGTCCTCCARGCGCTCGTCACCCCGTCACCCAGTCCCAGCCCGGAGCCCTGGGTTCCCTTCCCAGGGCTGTCTCTGTGCCTGGGGCCGGGCGGGCGCTTGGCAGCCGCACCAGCTGCCGGCAGAGAAAGGAGGAATTAGATGACAATGGCGGCGGGGGAGAGCCAGGCTGCCGGCTGATGAATAATGCAACGGCTTTGCTTTCGGGAGCAGCAGATTTCCTGTTTACCGACACCCGGCCCGGGCCTGCGGGGTGGCAGAGCAGGGTGCAGCCCCCAGAGCACCCCAGCCGAGGGCCCTGCCGCCCCACTCGCCTCCCCTGGATACCCCCCTCCCACGCACCCGCTGCCCGCAGCAGCCCTGTGCTGCAKGGTCCGGCCATCGGGCACAGAGGGGCTTCCCCTGGTGCAGGGGGTCTGCACCCCACCATGGGGCACGTTTTAGAGGGGGTGAAGCCGGCACTCCCACCTCAGCATTGCTTCACGGCTCCCTGAGCATCCCTTTGCAGYGGCGGCAGCTGGAGGGATTTTTGACATGGGCGTTTCCATGGCAACGGAGCAAAATGGCGCCAGGAACCAGGGGGCTGGTGGGCGCTGTGGCAAGGCAGCCTGCGCTGCCTGAGCAGGGTTATGGTGGGGAAAAGCCGAGGGTGCTGGGGCAGCGAGCGCCTCTGCTCACCCTGGGAATGGGATGGGAGATGCCCGAGCCCCTCTGCTGGGGCTGGCCCCAGGGCCAGCACCCTCAGCTCATGCCCCGGGACCATGGCGTGCCTCTGAGGGCAGCGCTGCCCCGTGATGCCATGCGTGCCATGCCGTGCTAGCCAGGCCGCCAGGAGACGTGCCTTCCTCCCTCCCCTCGCCCGCCTGCCGTCACCGCTATCTCTGCTCCCCCAGGGCCTCTTGCCCTCGTCCCCCCGCCAAGGTCTCCCATATCAGGCCTGTTGTCCCGGCTACTTAATCTGGGTTTCTCGGTTACCCCATCTGGAAAAAATGTGTCTAAGAATACCCAGCGCAGGCACGGCGCTTCCCGGGGCGGGGGGCTGCTGCCCGCCCCCTCTGCACGTACCACAGCCCCTGTGCCCTCCGCCCCACCTGGGCACCGTCCCACCAAACCAGCTCCTGCGCAGCCGTGGCTGGGAGCGCTCCGGGGAGCTCCGGGGCCCGGCTCYCTGAGGGTGGCTGCTGTCAGGATGCAGCCGGTGGTCTCTCAGCCAGTGCCTTTGGTGCTGGGCTTCCTCAGACACCAATTTGCCACCCCGAAGGACCACAGCAACCGGCTGTACACCCCTCTGCGGGCCACACGGTCCATCTCTTCCACCGGCCTAACCCTGCAGGGCTGCGTGTGCGCACCAAGAGTTTGAAAGCACCCTCCAGGTGCTCCCCTGTCCCTAAAAGAGGGGGCTAAGTGTCCCTTTGCTGTCCCTAAAAGAGGGGGCTAAGTGTCCCTTCGCTGCCCCTACAAGAGGGGGCAAGACGGGTCCTGTGCTTGCTCCATTTCTCGCACAGGCTCTGGGGCTGGGGGGTCGCAGCAATGGGACCTGTTGGTCCCGTGGGTCGGTGCCAGCCCGCAGGGATGCAGGACTCCCCCAGGGACGGGCGAGGTGGCACCGCTGCTCAGGCGTGCACCGGAGGGGACCGGGCACAGGGCTCGTCAAAACCCACAAGTCACGTTGCTTAATTGCAACGTTCTTAATTTTTTTTCCCGGGAAAGGGGAATCGTGAGCACTTGCATMCTTTGGGCTTTCGGAGGTGGGGAACGGGGCAGAGGGCCGTGCACCTGCCGCGCTCGGGACCGCGCCGTGCTGTGCCGAGCCGTGCCGAGCCGTGCCGGGCAGACGCTCCGCGGGCAGCCCCGCCCCGGCCCCCCCCGAGCGGCGGCGGGGCCAGTGGGCGGGGGCCGGGCGGAGCGGGGCGCACGGCTCGGCTCGGCTCGGCACAGCGCGGCACGGCTCGGCTCGGCTCTCCCGCCATGGCATCCAAGTGCCCCAAGTGCGACAAGACCGTGTACTTCGGTGAGCGCATCCCCGGGGCCCGGCCCCGCACCCCTCTCCCCGAGCCRGGGCGCATCCCCGGGACCCCCGCTCTGTCCCCGGTGCCGGCGCTCATCCCTGCTCCCTCCTTTCCCCGAGCCCCTGTGCATCCCCGGGTCTTCTTCTCCTTCCCGGCGCCGGGGTGTGTCCCCGGGTCCGCCGTCCCCAAGCCCGGCGCATCCCCGGGTCCCCGCTCGGCCGCGGCTCCCCAGCACCCAGAGACCTGCCCGGCAGCGGCTGCTTCTCCCCCGGGACCCCCCTCGCAGCGGCCGCGGCCCCTCCGCTCTGCCCGCCCCCGGGCCCCCGGGCTGTGCTGGGGGATGCTGCCGGCTGGCCCTGGGGCGGGGGACACGGGGGGTGTGGGTGGCAGGGGGGTCCCGGGCACCCTCCCCTGCTCCCTGGGCTGAGGAGGTGAAGCAGGGGGTGAGGAGCCCTGGTTGGGGTGTGTGCCCGCAGCCTGTCTTGGTGCTGTGGGGTGGGGGGAGCTCATGTCCCCGTGTACCCGCTGGCTTGGGTCATAGGGGAACCCAGCCCATCTGGCATGGTCGGGGTGCTGGGCAGGGGGTTCCCATGAGCCGGGGGGTCTCTTGGTGCGGAGGAGCAGGCGGTGGCAGGTGCAAACAAAACCTTCTCCCAGCCAATTTGTTCCTATTCCCTGCAAACCTCGCTCCAGGTGTGCTGTTCACCCCTCCCCATCTCGCCTCTCACCCAGCCCTCTGCGGGCTGGCGAGCTAATGAAAGGTTTGGGGTTTCTACGGGACTTTTTCAAAGGCAGCATCTGGGCTTAGAGGTCCATCTCGGCGTGCCCGGGCTGGGTTTGGGGAGCAGCAAGTCCCTGCAGGTCTCCGAGGGCCCTGCTTGGGGTTGTGGCTGGTCAGGATCTCTGGGAACCAGGGCTGGGGTGTCTCCCGTTGGGCATCCCGGGGTGAGCGCCACCGCCCAGGTTGCAGAAAATGCCAGGGGCGGAGGTGGGAGCGAGGGCTGGTCCCCTGCCTTGGTGCCTCACCGCCGCTCCCCAAGGAGCCTGCCCCAGCCCGCTTCCCCCCTGCACGGCGGTGCCCAGCCGGGAGCCTCCCGGGGAACGACCTGACCCCGGGGTGGGCGTCCTCAGGGTGGGCATCCTTGGGATGGGCATTCTCAGGGTGGGCATCCTCGGGGCTGCACTGCAGCTGCCTCCTGGGACCTGCTGGCCACGGGGTCCAGGTGGGCTGGCCCGGCACCCCTCCCTGCCCGTCTCCCTCCGGTGCTCCAGGGTCCAGCCCCTGCTGCCTCAGCACGTTTGTTTGGTGGAGAAATACCAAAGGGTCCTGACGGTGCCTGAGCGTTTGAGGCATTGGTGCTTTCATTCCTTTCCGGCCATCTCCAAGTAAACACAGAGAAATAGGAATTTGCTGTCTTCCTCCTTTAAATAAACCTATTTGTGTGGGGGTGGGAAGGGCTCGGCCCCTTGGATGTCTTTCCTTGTGTGAACCTTTTCCTTTTTAAGCAGAAAATAGCCTGTCTGTCCAGCCAGCTGGGCACTGGCCCGGGGTCAGAGTCACTCCTCTCGCTCCRGGGACGAGCCTGCCCTGCGCGGGGGGGGCTGGGGCCGGGCTCGGGGACCCCCACCTCGCTGCTGGAGGAGGCCGGGCTGTGCCAGGAGGTGAAGTGCCAGCCCCCAGCAGTGCCCGCGCTCTTTCTCCCCGTGTGTTGGGGGACTTGCGGGTCTCTCAGGGATGTGGTCTTGGGGGGGAACAGCGCCGTAGCCCATGCCTCCAGCTGCGTGCCGGCTCTCCCTCCCCGGGTGGGTTTCTGTGGGTGTAGTGGACTGTGTCCAGGTCTCTGTCTGCTGCTCCTTGGCTTCCCCGTTCCTGCCCCCCGGGGGGACGCTTGCCCTGCAGGCAGGGAGGAGGCAGGTGCCCGGCAGCGGGGGGGCAGCAGCCCCCATCACACACCTCCCCGCAGGGACCGCGCGGCCCCCGCTGCCCCTAAGAGAGACCGGGGGGTGAGTCGAAACGAGAGCGAGCCAAAAACTTCTCTGTGCTTGGAGCTGAGATAGGCTGGAGCATGTCCTTGCTGACGCCTTGAGCTTTTCCTTGAGGAACCGCCCAGGCTCCGGCAGAATAAACCCGGGTCCGTTTATTTAACGCATAGAAACTGGATGCAACCTCTGAGCCATCTTTCCGGGACGCRGCTCCTGGGATTTCCTCCCGATGGACCGCGTGGTTCGGTGGGAAGGCGATGGGAGCGCTGCGCCCGGGGTTTGGTAACGCTTGTGAATTCCTCGGCTGGCCCGAAGCTTAACGGGGAGGTGATTCATAAAGCCCCGCTTGTTCGGGAGCGCTCCTCGCCTGTGCTGAATGAACGCTGGCAACTATAACTTCTCGAATGCCTGGGATTGCAGCCGTGGGTCATGTGTGAGAAATGCCACCGCGTCCCGTTCCCGGCCCCGCGCGGTGCCTGAGCGGCTGACCAACGCCAACAGTCGTGGGTACCGATGGAAAACTCATTTCCAGCCTGCCTGTTGCTTCATGCTCCCTGGAAAAATCCAGTGGGCTCCTCCCTGCGCAGTCAGGAGGATGTGGGCGTTTCCTGAGCTACAGAATGAGCTTTTTTCCTTTAAAAAGCACAGGAAAATATAAAAATAGTTTTCTGGCTTTTTTTTCTATTTTTTTTTTTTTTTTCAAAGCAGGCTGAGGTCTGTGACATTGTTTCCAGGAGCAGCTGGGGCTAACTTTCCTCCTTTGGGGAGGTTGGAGGGATGAAGTGAATGTTTAACCGGCGGAGCAGCGCTGCCGGCGGCTGCCGGGGCCGGTTCCCATCCCGCGCTGGCAGGTGGCGGCGGGCTGGGGCTGGGGCTGGGGCTGGGTTGGGGTTGGGGTTAGGATTGGGTTGTCTCTTCTCCAGGAAGCGCCGGAGGGACCAGAGTCGCCTGAAGCCAAACAGCTCCCTTTTGCATCACTAGCCTTAAATGAGTTTTGCAGGGTCGCCGGGAGCCCTGGCCAAGCCTTTCCGCCTCCCGTCCTCTCTTCCCAGGGAACTGCGGGGGATCACGGCGGCGGGGGGTTTCCTGTTTTCCCATCCCAAGCGCAAGGCAGGCGAAAGCCCCAGGGATGYGGCAAGCACACGTGCAGCGGGATCTGCCGGCGGGTGGCTTTTGGGGAGCTCTCTGCATGTGCTGGGGTGTCTGAGGGCGAGCAGGAGGCTGCTGTGCTGTTTGTTTGGGAAGGGGCATCCTAAAAGCAGACGGGAGTCACCCASTACCCCCCGACTTGTCCCGGCTGTGTCTGCAGCCGGAGCAGCAAAGCTACTCTCTGGGGACGGTTTGCTGGTGGGGTGCCAGAGGGAGACTAAGGACATGGACACATCCAGCTGGGAAGCAAGGAGGGTCCAAGCCTGGCACGCTCGGAGGGGCCCGTAGCAGATGCCTGACCCCGCTGTCACGTTGATGTCCTGAGCATGCCGGAGGAGAGGGGTGCAGCAAGACAGGGGCTGCAGCGAGGTGTGGGGTGCTCTCCCTGCAGAGCACCGCACCGGTGGGTCAGCCCTGCAGAAATTCAAGCTGCAGAAGCCGCTCTGCAATTAATAAGTAACCGCTGTCCTTGGCTCCGGGCACCGGCTGTAGGGAGATGGTGGCCTGCCAGCGGCCAGGCAGGAGAGGCAGGAGGGCTTTATTTCAATTACAGCCGTCCCTAACAAAGGAAGCGGCTCTTCAAGCGCAGCCGGCGTAGCAGCCGGCGTAGCAGTCGGCATGTCAGCGTCGGCAGGGCCCCTGGCTTGCCAGCACGAAGGCTGGCTGGGCTCCTTGGGTAACTGCCTGCTCCGATGTCTCGGGGCGCCTGCTCTCGGAGCGTGCATGGACCTTGCAGAATGGTAACTAAGGATGCACCAGTTCCCGGCTCCCTGCGCAGGGCCCTGCCGGGGGGGGATGCCTCTGTGGGAAGCTGAAGGATGGGCTGATTAGCATTAGCTTTTCCCTCAGGAAAATAGTGCGAGCTRTAGAAAATGATCTGTGAGAGGGCGGGACGGGACGGTGTGAGGTCTCGCYCCCCCCGCTCTCGCGCACCGTGAAGTGCACGCTTTGCTGGAGCTGCTGGGGCTCCCGCACGGTGCGGTGCCGGCACCTCGGGTGCATGTTCGCGGGCAGTTCGCAGCCTTGCAGGGAGCTGGGGCTCAGCTGCTGTGGGACACAGGGGTCTGCGTGCCTGCAGGGGTTATGGCAGGGGTTTGTGCTGCCTGGCCCGGGTGCCCTGCTCTCCCTGCGCTGCCAGCCTGCGGGGAGCGGGGCTGCTCCCAGGGCCGTGGGTGCCGGAGGCTTGGGGCTGGCAGGCAGCTCTCTGCAAGCCCGGCTGCTCCTGAGTGACTCCGTTTGGTGTCTGGTTTGTGGAGCTCTGCACCCAGGTCTCAGGTGCCAGRCGGGTCTCGGGCAGAGCTCCTTGTGTTCCCGTCCTCCCTCCTGGCCCTGGCAGGAGCACAGGGATGGGGAGAGGTGAGGTGATGGGACTGGAAAGGAAAGGCAAGGGAAGGCGGAGCAGGAACGCCCAAGCGAGAGGTAATGGAAAATCTGTCACCGCAATGTTGCAATCAAATACGGAGCCTGGAGCGTGTGCGGTGGTGCCACTTTTGGCTGTGGCGGGGYGGTGGTGCCCATCGCTCCTGGCAATGGGCTGGGAGGCCCTGAAGCAACCAGGGAGGTGATGGTGGGGGCAGGTCCTGGCACGCTGGTGGGGAGAGCTCTCCCACCAGCCTGCCGTGCACTTGCTGGTGGGGAGCACCGGTGCTGCTGCCCCCAGGGAGGTCCCCAAGCATCCTCTCCCGCTGCTGTCTCTGTTCAYGCTGTGCTGCCCACAGCCCTGGGCCAAAACCTGCTTGGAGCTGGCTGTGTGGGGAGCCAGCAGGGTGGGGAGGTGAGGAGCCGTGGGGCTGGAGGGGCTCAGAGACAGGCTTGGCTGCTCCCRCATGTCTCTGAGCCCTGACACGGGCCAGGAAACTGTCTCATCCTCCCGGCGCTGCCCGCCAGAGATGGTATCTCAGCACGCAGGAGGAACACCATGCTCTGGACCAGCAATTAACCCAGGGAGGGGTTTTGCTCGTGTGCCGGCCCGTGCCGCGGCTCGCCGCTGGCCGCTCTGCCCCTCGCCGTGCGGCGGGGCGAGAGGAGGGCTGCAGGCTGCCTGGGTTCCTGCCGCTGGCCGGGGGTCCTGCCTGCAACGCCTCGCAACGTGGGTCTGCGCCGCAGCAAGAAAGCAGCTGATTTCTTGGGCTCAGCCCTGGCCGAACCCAATGCCTGGCAAGAAACACTGCTGATCCTCTCCCAGCACAGCCACGGTCGAGCTGCCTGGCCTCAGAGCCAGAGGCATGGATGCATCCTTTGTGGACGCTGCTTGATGAAGTACAGCAGCCCTGTGGAAAATGGAGAGGGACTTGCTGGAGGCTGCCCTGGCCCCAGAGCGGGAGGATGAAGGCTCACGGCCAGGAAAGTGCCTGCAGTAGGTGAGGTTCTGTCGGCAGAGAGGCAGGGAGCGGCGGGGTGGATGGGAGCCATGCCATGCATTAGGGCTGCGGCTGGAAATCAAACAACYCTCGCTTGTGCCCGAGTGGCTCGGCTACACAGGGCTTGGGTCCCGGGGAAGACCTCGCCTCTCCGTTCGGCTGGAAGCGAGGCCCTGGGAAGCGGGACCCACCGCCTGGGGTATTCCTCGTTCCCCCCCGGCTGCGCTCCCCGGCGAGGCCGTACTGAGCTGCCTTTGTTGCGCACTTGGAGGGAGCCCAGCCAGCGAGCGGCTCGGGGCCGGAGGGCTTGCCTCGCCTTGTTGCGGGGGAGCTAAATATATATCTGTGTCTTGGCCACAAAACCACAGTGCGGCGTAACCGTCGGCACCGGCTGTGTGACGGGGGAGAGGAGCTGCCTGGCCATGCCCGAGGAGGGCAGGAGGGGACGGGTGGGGGATGTGGGAAGCAGCACAGACCTTTCCCGGAGGACCGGCGGGGCACCACGGCTGGTGGCACAGCCCGGCACCTCATGGCAGGAAATCCTCAAGCTGTCCCTCTGCCTTTTCCATCTCCTGGCCACGCTGCCAGGGGCTGGGGAGGGGACAAGGCTGCCGGCTGCCTGAGCTCTCGCCTTTGTTTCCAGCCATTTACCAGGCTCCTTTCCCTGCACTCATCTTATTCATTCCTTTGTGCCTGCGACTGCTTTGAAGCGCATCTGCGGTCGGTCTGACAGCATCCCTCTCCTCCAGGGATGCCTGTTGCTGCGTCCCTGTGGGGATTTGGCATCTTTACCGCTGGACTGGGCTTTGTCAGCCCTTCCCCGCGTCCTCCCAGGGCTGCGGTGGGATGGATGGGGCACAGCCCAGCCCTTTGCAGAGACGCGGCTGCAGCTATGGTTGCTTTTGCTGAATAAGCCTCCGGCTGGAAGCAGCGCTGACGTCAGGCTGTGGAAATACCTGTGCGAGGGCCCGGAGCCGGCTTGTCGTGGCCCCTGGCACTGAGGCTGGGAGGATGGATGCTCCCTTCCCACCCCAAAAAGATGCGCCCACCTCTGGCCCACGCCAGCTGCCTTGCCCGGGCAAGGTGGGTAATTAAGGGATGAGCCGTGTTGTCTCCGAGGTGGGGCTGCTGCAGAGCTGTGGGGAGCAGACTGCCTTGGTGGCCCCCTCRGGCACTTTCCTGCTCCTGGCCTCTGATTCTCCCCGATTCTGGTGGTGTCCCCTGTTGGCRGGGGCTGCAACCCCTGCATGGTGCAAATCCATCCCATGGCTACGTCCTGCAGCTGGCCATGTACCCGACCGTGCCTCCACCTCTCCTCYGCGGGGGCATTTCCCCTAGGGGAGAGGTTTATTATCGATGGGCACCCGGTGCCCACCCAYGGCGAGGCGGGTAACCCAGGGCAGGCAAACCCCGAGTCACACACATTTGGCAGAGGCCAAATTCCTGCAGCTGAGTACCCTTAACTCTGCCCTTCCCCCCGGGGTGGGGGTGCTGCACAGCTGGTTTAAATTTGGCRGGCTTGAGGGCAACACCTTCCCATGGACTGAGCGCGTAGGTGCGGGATCCAGCAAGCGGGACAGGAGGTGAGTGCGCTCGGTGCGATGCTGGGAGGGCGCGGGCGCTGGTCCGTCCCTTCCCGGCRTGGCGGGGCACGGCGTTGGGTGGCGGAGGCCGGGTGCGGTGTGGCGTCTGGCCGAGCGAAGCCTGCGCCGGAGCCCCGTGCCGTCCCGCATTCGCTGCGCAGAGCTGGACGGAGCCCGGGCACTGCTTCGCCCCAGGCTGCTCTTGCAGTGTTGGTGGTGGTGGGGTGCCCCCCCCAGAGTTGGGGGGTGCAGAGCGGGGCTCCCTCCAGCAGCTGCCCAGGGGTCTCTGCCGCAGCGGGAGGACGTGGCCAGAGACTTCTCTGGAGCTGATGCGACGGTGGAGCAGATGTGGCCGGGTGACAGGAAATCTGGGYGCTGGTGCTTTCCCTCCGCGGTGATTTATGGGGCAGCGTGGCCATAGGCGGGACGCYGCTGCCCTGGAAATGGGCTGGGGTGGCTCCAAGCTGCTTCCTCTGCTCGGCACGAACAATGCCGCCTGGAAAGCCGTCCCGGCTGCGCCGGCCCCGGCCCCCCCGGGAGCCCTTGTTTGCAGCCAGAGGATGCCTGACCAACCTCTGCGTGGCACTTCCACCCGCAGGCAAGGGGCAGCCCCCGCGGTTCCCGGGCTGTCCCTGTGCCCCGGGAGCGGGACGGTGCACCGGGCCACCTCCTCCCTCCTGCCCTGTCCCCTGCCAGGGGCTGTGGGTGCCGGCGAGGTCCCTCTTGCTCTGCATGGCCCGGGGATGCCTTGGTGGGGGGGTGCATTCATCAGGGAGCAGCAGGGATTTACAGCTGCCTGAAATATTAGGGAGGGGGGGACATTGGAGGGAAATCTCATCTCACGGGGCAGGAAGGAGCTGGTGTGGGCTGTGGCTGGCTGTAATTGCAATGGCCTCCAGAAAACATCCGCCGGGAGTTTCCTCCTTGCTTTGTACGCAAGGCTGCGACGGCGGCGGGGGGAGCCGGGGGTGACGCAGCCGAAGCGCAGCCTGGCCTGGCTGTGCATCCGCTGTGACAAAGCCGAACGGCTCTTTGGCCCCGAGCCCCTGGCTCGGCTTTCAGCCCATCACGCTCCATTTCCCTCCCTGGTCGCCCCAGGGAGGCACCCCTTCCTGCCGGGGAGGGCTGGGGCGATGCAGGACTCCTGCCACAGCCCCAAGGCAGTGGGGTGCCGGGACCTCTGTGTCCTCCTCGCTTTTGGGGAGCACTTGCAGGGCTGGGGAGCTGTGTGCCCTGGGGCTGGTCCTCCGCCCGCAGGAACGGCTGAGGGCTGGGKCCCTGGCCCCCTCCCCGTGTGCTGCCTGCTGTGAGGGGCTGGGGAAGCACGAGCCCTCCTGAGCCCCCGGGTTTGGGGGCCAGCAGGGATTTGCCCTGGGAGCTTTGAGCAGGCAGGCACAGACCCCCGGCTGCGGCGGGACATCCCTTCATCCCTTCACCCTGCCGTCCGCTCCCGCCTGGGGTTTGGTCCAACAGCCTGGACTCGTGCGTGGCATCACCGGGAAGTCGGTTCGGAGCTGCTTCCAGCTGGTGCTGGTCCCCCAAGCCCGWCCTCCACGTGCTTGCCTTGCTCCCGGGGCTCTCCCCTGCACCCCGGTGCAATGGCTCCGGCTGTGCCCTCTCCTGCTGCCCCCCTCTGCCACTGGCCACCCCGCTTTGCACCAGAGCTGATCTTTTGGGTGGTGACGGCAGTTGTTCCAGCTTATCTTGGCCCTGTGACATGCCCCGGACGCAGCTGTTTGCCTTGRGAGCAGGGTGGCTCTGGAAGCCAGGACCTGCCCTTGGGGAGCTCTTGACCCCCATCTTGACCTGATGCAAACAGGTGACATTTGCTGAGGTCCTCGGGGGAAAAAGGGCTGGGAAACCCGCCATCGCAGAGGAGGTCTTCTTGTAGAGCAGGGCCGGGCTCCGGTTGCGCTTTTATTTGCTTGTTAAATATTTTATTTGCCTCTTCTGATTTAGTTTTACGGTGGCTTTAACTGAATCACGCTGTTTTCCAGCTGTCTCTGCATACGTGTKGGGGGGAGAGGGAGGGCGAACGGGAACTGGTGGGGGGCACGGGGCAGCGCCTGGCCCCCCGGAGCTGGGAGGGAGGGGGAYGGCGCAAGGCCGGGGATGCAGGACGAGGACTGGCAGCCCATGCTACCTCCCGGGTGCTCCTGGAGACGTACAGCTCGGGGCCAGCCGGGGGAGGTGCATTCGTGTAACCGGTGTCAAAGCATTTTCCTTCCCTGAATTTGCCCACCGATGCTTTGAAACTGTTTTCGGTGCCGGCAGTGAGTTGCTCCGCAGGTTCGTGGCGCTCTGGGGCAATGCAGGGACCGTGCCCACGTACCCGTCTGCATGTCGTACCTGCTCCCAGGCTGGGGCCAGGGGGGAGCACCCGCACGCCCAAAAAACGGGTGTTTCCCAGGACCAAATGTCCATCCTTGATGGCACTGGAGGCTGTCTGCTGTCCTGTCCTCCCGGCAGGCAGGTGTCCTGGGAGCAGCTCCATCTGAGGGCTGGAATTGCAGCCGAGGCTCCCTGGGGAGCGCTGGGGAGCCCGAGAGGCTGGGCATGTGCRGGGGAAGCGTGACGAAACGGGTGGGGTGGGGTGGGCATGGTAACACCAAATATTTGAATGGGAGCAGAGTCATTCCGGGAAACGTGGTGGGTAAAAATAGAYACGGGGAGTAGGAAGGCAAACGCTACCGTTGCTGGACTGGTGCGTGGGAAAGGGTGTCTGTGCGATGGCAGAGCTGGTGCTGGGGGGGGTCAGAGGCTGGGGGGGCCTGTGCCCATGGCCTGAACCGCCCTGGGGGCCGCAGCAGAGTGGTCCCTGCAGCGTGGCTGATTTGCACAGCGTGTCTATGAGCAGCCCCCCTCGAGCGCAGCCCCCCGTGGTGCCTGGAGCCTGGCTTCCCCAGGGGCTTTAGCAGGTGCTGGGCAGCCGCTCACCCCTCTCTCATGTTCCCTGCAGCCGAGAAGGTGTCCTCCCTGGGCAAGGACTGGCACAAGTTCTGCCTGAAGTGTGAGCGCTGCAACAAGACCCTGACCCCGGGTGGGCACGCCGAGGTAAGAGCCGCTGGGGCAGGCGGGGTGGGGGAGCTGTGCTGCCACGCGGGGGGGGCCCGGTGGGCTCTCCAGGGCTCTCCAGCACCCCAGGGACAGGGAGTCCCAGGAATCGGGCTGGGGCAGGTACCTGATGCCATGGGGATGGGCTCTCCCYGGGGCACGCAAGCCCTGGAGCGCACGCTGTGGCTTCAAATGCTGCTGCTGCTGCAACCCGTGGTGCTCGAGCTCTCGTGCACAGTCCTGGGCAAGCCACAGAGTGGTGCTGGCAGCACGTGTGGTGCCTCAGCTGTGCCACCCCGGTGTGGGCTGCCGGGCAGCCTGTGGCGGGGCTCCGTGTGCCCCGGCAAGCACTCAAAGCAGCTCTGTGCACCGGGCAGGCTTGTTTGGGCATCGTGCTGGCTTCAAAGGCGTGCGGGTGCCGAGAGCCTGCACCGGAGYGTGGTTAAAAACACCACAAATCAGGGATGCGTGGGTTGCCGTGGCCATGCTAACTCGGCACTGGTGCTTTCGGTGCCCTGGGGCTTGCGCTGGAGTGCGATGGCACTGCGGCTGCCCAGCGCTTGGGAGCGCAAGGGTGCCGTGCCGGCGGCGGCAGGTGCTCGGGCCTGGGAGCAACTGTGTTTTTCTTGTGTGGTGCCCCAGCGTGACACCTGGTGCCCTGGGTTTTGCGCAGTGCCTGTCGTGCCAGAGTGTCACCAGCTCTTTAGCGTGGTTTTAGCATGCGGCACAGCTGGGGAGCAGGCGGCGGCGGTTGCCACCAGCCCCTGGGGGGAGTGGGGCYGGTCCTGCCAGGGAGGATGGGGCTGCGCGGTTGGGTCTGTGCTACGGGCCGGGTTAACCCTGGGGATTTGGTGCTTCTCCATATAAGGCTGGATTCTGCTCCCATGGGGGATGGCAGCCAAGCCCCCACCGACTGCACTGACAGCAGGATTTGGCCCTTCCCTGCTTTTTCTCCCTCCTTTCAAGCCAGCACGTCCGGCGGTGTCGGAAAGGTGTCGCCGGGAGACCAGCTAAATGTTTACCCTCCCCTCCGGCATGGTAACGCTGCGAGCACACTGATATTTATGCCTGGCGTTATTTTGCAGCCGCCTGCTGCCAGCCCGCTGCCGGGTCGCTCCCCCAGCCTTGCCCCCGGCCGCGCTCAGCCCTCGCCTTCGGCACGGCACCGCTCGGGRAGGCGAGGGACGTCGCTTCTGCTCAGCTGCCGCCCTGCCCGTTTTGGGCAAGGCGTCCTTGCCTGGCAGCAGAGGGGRTGGAGGGCAGGAGCACGAAGCAGGGCTGAGGTGCTGAACGGAGCCGAGCAGGCGGTGGGGTGGGTTTGTGCCTGAGGACGGGGTCCCAGTGGGTTTTCCACACGGGGCGGTGTGTGTGGCAGCCCCGCTGGCCCCCTGCCCCAGCCACAAACGCTCTTTCTTTTCTCTTGGACTCGGTTCCCGGTGGTCCGTGAGAAACGGCTGTGAGGAGCTCCGGGGCTTATCGCCCGCTTCGTGCCTTCCTGCCATAATCACCCCCAGCCGATAGCGGGGCCGATAGCGGCTGGGCTGGGACCAGCGCCCGCACGGGGCCTCTGATCTCAGGCCAAGGCGAGGGGGAGGCGAAGCTCGGTGGAAGCCCCGGCGCTCTGTGCGCCTAATAACGGCCTGACYGCGCACAGGATGCTTAACGGGCAAAGTGACGCCTTACTGGGTCCYGGTGGCACACCGCCGGGTCGGGGCTTGGAGATGCCTGTAGCTGAACTGCCGCAGGGTGCTGGTGCTCCAGCCCCRCGGTACGGCACGTGCAGAACAGCCGCAGTGTTTGATGCAGGCGAAATCCTTGAGCGCTCGGGTYGGGTTAGGCTGTTGCTGGCAGACCCGCAGGCTGGGTGCATTTTGGGGTGTAGGCATGGCCACGGTGGTCTCTGAACACCAGTGGGGATGGAAGCGATCCTGAGGGAACCGTGGTCGCCGCTTGGCATCCTAACACTCCCCTCTCTCCCCAGCACGATGGGAAGCCCTTCTGCCACAAGCCCTGCTACGCTACGCTGTTCGGCCCCAAAGGTATGTCTGTGCTCCCCCCGTGCCTGAGCAGCCGTGCCCAGGGCTGCAGGAGGGACCAGGTCCCCCCATCCCTGCTGGTGGGGAGCCATGGCCCCRAAAGCACCCCGGGAGCCATGGCCCCGAAAGCACCCCAGGAGCCAGGCTAGCGTGGGCTGAGCATCAAGCCAACACTTTGCAGTCCCAACCCTGCCATCCTCTTGTCCAGAGGGAGAAGAGAGCTGCTAGAGGGAGGGAGGGATCTGTCCTGACAGCTTTTTTTTTTTTTTTCATATTTAAAAAACAAATTCCCATTCAGACAGAAGGTGGAGTCGCTCTCCTATACCAGACGTGGCTGGAGAAAGCCTGGGTCAGGAGAAAGCAAGCCGGGGCTGAGGTGCAGCAGTGTCCGCAGTGGCCCTGTGGCTCAGCGGCACTGAGGGAGGTGGGACAGGGGCTGGGGGGAGGATGGAGACCCCAAGTGCTCCCAGGCCACCGCAGCCTCTCTCTGCCCCATTGCAGGGGTGAACATTGGCGGGGCCGGGTCCTACATCTATGAGAAGCCGCAGATCGAGGGGCAGACCGCTCCGGGACCCATCGAGCACCCGGTGAAGGTGGAGGAGAGGAAGGTGAACGCCGCGCCTCCCAAGGGACCCAGCAAAGGTGAGGGGAGGGCAGGAYGGGCAGCCTGGCCCTCCGCCGTGACATTCAGCCGGGCCAGAGCCATCGCGTTTGGCGATGGTGTGGGGTGCAGGGTGTGTGCGGGGGGTCCTCCACACCCGTGTGTCCTGGCTGAGACGTCCCTGCGCTTCCTACGCCCATGCCCTCTCTCCTTCCAGCCTCCAGCGTCACCACCTTCACTGGGGAGCCCAACATGTGCCCGCGCTGCGGCAAGAGAGTCTACTTCGGTAAGGTGGCGAGCGGGCAGTGGGTGCGTGCCCCGGGGTGGCACGGCCCCACGGTGCTGGGGCTCTGTGCAGGACCCCTGGAGCACTCAGAGGGGCGGGGAGGGGGTTTTGGCTCAGAGATGGGGTTGGGGGCACAGAGGGATGTACCCGAGGAGCCTGCAGGGATGGGTCCTCTTGGAGGAGCTCCTGGGTACAGGGCTTCATCTGCATCGTGTCCCCTGCTGTCACCTCCCAGGCGGGTGGATGGGCTTAATAGTTGTCCTTGGCCAACCTCTGTCACCTGCAAGGCAGCAGAGGGTGGGAGAGACACAGGAGGCTGGGGTGCACAGGGCTGTCTCGGGATTTTATATGCAGAGGCGATGTCCTCACGGGGTGTGCTCCCCCTCGGCACGTGTGTGACCCTCCCTCCTTGTCCCYGCTCYAGCCGAGAAGGTGACTTCTCTGGGGAAGGACTGGCACCGTCCCTGCCTACGCTGTGAGCGCTGCAGCAAGACGCTGACCCCGGGGGGCCACGCCGAGGTAAGGATATCCCAGCTCCCGGGGAGCGCGCATGGGCCTGGCTGAGCCGTGCTGAGCCGTGCCTGTTGGGCAGCCCCTGCCTTTGCAAGAGGGCAGGGCAGGGCTGGCAGGAGCCGCTCCTGCAGCCTGGGGGAGCGCTGGGGGTGCTGGGGTGCGGGTGTCTGCAGGGGATGAGCAGAGCCGGAGAGGTGCCCAGCCAGGGGGACATGTCCTGGGGACTGGTCTGTCCCCAGCCCCCCACCCCGGGTGATGTGCTTCTCTCTCTGCCCCACACAGCACGATGGACAGCCGTACTGCCACAAGCCCTGCTACGGGATCCTCTTCGGGCCAAAGGGTGAGTGCCCGGGGGCACGTGGACTGGGGAGCCGGTCCGGGGGCACACGCCGTGCCTGGGCTGCCGCTCTCGATGCTCATGCCACCGCCCAGAGGGGACATCTCCCTGGAGCGTGCCACCTTCCCACCCGGGTCCTCACCCTCCTGCATCTCCCCCTGTGCAGGCGTCAACACCGGAGCTGTGGGAAGCTACATCTACGACAAAGACCCYGAGGCGAAGAACCAGCCCTAGACGGCGTCCCCCTGCGCGCCCGCTCTGTGCCCCCATACTAACCTCCTGCTCGCAGCCGGAGCAGACCCTCGCCAGGCTGGCCACGGAGCTGTGCTCTCTCTGCTGTCTCTACTCCGGGCAGGACGGCCCTGCCCCCCGGGTTATATATCATAGTCTCTAATATAAGCTTCAGTGTTTAAAGGCAAAAGTAGAAGGTGTMTCTGGTGGTTCCCAATGCGCTCTGCCCTCCCCAGCCCTCCCACCAGCCCCCCCCCCGAGCAGGGGAGGCAGCAGGGCGGGTGTGGGGATGTCACTGTGTGCAGGGGACGGCGGGTGGCACCCGAGGGGCTGAGAGCAGGGGGAAGGTGGTGACAGGAGTCCCACCACGGGAGGGTGCTCCCTGCTGTCCGTGCACAGAGGGTGATGGAGCCGGGCAGGCGTCCCACAGCGCTTGGGGCTGGGGGCTGGYGGTCAGGGCGCCCAGCCCTGTTCCTCGCCAGCTGCTGGGGACGTGCGGGTCCCATCTGGCAGCGCTGCCCTTCTCCTGGCCCTTCCCCGGCTCCATGCCCTGGCTCTCGCTCTCCCCAGGGCCCGCAGCCGACCCCAGCTGCTGTTGGAGTTGCAGGGTCTGGCACCTCCCTGCCTCCCCATCCTTGCACCCCCAGGGCTCCCCTGTACGTGCACCTAGGCAGGTGCCCAACCCGCTCTGCCGGCTGGTTTGGGTTGGTGGCCCCCCCAGCCTGGTCCCTCACGGTGTCAGAGCCCGTGCCGGGAGGGGCACCCGGCAGCCACAGCCCTGGGGGAGTGGGCTGCTCCCCGCCTTCGGAGGGCAGAGCGCATTGGGCTGGCGGCTCAGCGGTGGGACACCCGCCTGCTCCCCAGAGCCCGAGGTTTCTTGTTGTTGTTGTTTTATTTATAAGCAGTTGTAAATGTGCCCCTCGCTTTGGAGAATGACACGTGCACCCCAGCCTCACCCATCCCCCCCATGCACACCCAGCCCCGCTGCTGCCCAGGAGGCCGGGGAGGGGGCCAGTGCAGGGGACCTGCCGGGGCGGCGAGCCCTGGGGTGCCAGCACCCCGCTCCCTCCGGGCTCCCTGCGCTGCCGCAGGGCTGACTTTTGTTATTTGCTGACAATAAAGGTTTTGAGAGATGCGTTGTGTGGCTCAGCTCTGGGCGGAGGTAGGGGAAGCTGTGTGCACCGTGCAGCATCCCTCCGGTCCTGGGACAGTGTGGGGACACTGCCACTGCGGTCCTGCCCCAGCTGGCTCCTCCTGGGGCAAGACAGAGCAGCCTTAGCCCCAGCTGAGCCCGAGCTGCTCAGGCCAGAGCTGCTCTTGGTGCAGCAAAGCCATGGCCGCTTCCCAGGCTGTGAGCAGGACGGGTTTGTAAGGAGGCTGTGCTGGCCCTGCAGCTGGGATGGGATGGGGTGGGGTGGGATGGGATGGGATGGGATGGGATGGGATGGGATCCTCCCCGGCTTTGCAGGGTGGAAAACTAACGGAGGGATGTTACGTAGCAGGTGACACCGTTCCCCTCAGCCTGGGCTTGCTGAGCAGGCGCAGTGCCTGAGCGGGGCTGCTGGTGGGAAAGCCCAGCCCGGCAGCAGCGGGGCAGGAATGCAGTGTGGGGGCACGGGCCACCCCCCCATCCCCAACYCCCGGGAGCTGCTGTGTCCCCGGCCAGATACCATCCCCACTGCCAGGCCTGGTTTTAGACATCCAGCTATTCTCCCTTAGGAGCTCGGCGTCTGGAAAGCAAGGCACRGAGGCTGGGGCTGCCAAGGCAAACACCGGCTCTGGGAACCACTGCTCCRGCTTGTCCCCTCCAGCAGGTTCTTGCAAGAGCCCCGTTGGGCTGTGCCCCTCGGGGACGCAGGCACCCCACCGGCCCTGTTTGCTGGGGAAAACGGGGACCTGGTGCCCCCTGCAATGTCTTGYATCCTTGTAGCAGCCTCAGCCCTGGAGCTGCTCCATCACTGTGCAGAAGAGGGGTGGGTGGGTGCTGGCTGCAGCCCCCAGCCTTGCTTCTCACCTGGGCATGGCTGGGAAACGCAGCGGGCACCGCAAAACGGGAACGCTGGCTCTGCCCGTGCATCGCGCCTGCGGGGAGTGTTCGGCCGTGGCGGCATCCCCTGGGCTCAGGCAGCTGGCAGAGCAGCAGGGTCGGGAGCTGCTGGTTTTCCCTCTCCCGGCAGCGATCCCAGCGGCACGCAGCCTTTTCCCAGGCATGGAGGGCTCGGCAGCGCGGTTYCCGCGCTGGGGAATGGGCTGTGTGTGTGTTCGTGTTTTGGCAGGGTTTCTATAGAGACTTGACCCCTCCGATGCTTTAGGGGACAAGGCTGTGGTGTTGCTCTGCCGGCTCCTTCCCTGACCCGCAGCAGAGAGCTGGGCCCTCGCAGCCAAACTTTGCCAAGTTTGCCCCATGTAGCAGCAGCGGTGCTGGGGTAGGGGGGTCCCCATTGCCCATCTGGGGCCTGGCACAGCTGCCGGCCGAAGCCCTTGGCATGAATCCAGCTCTCCTTGCAAGCGTTATTTGCCATCATTAACTAATGAGCTTAATATGCCAGCCTTCTTGCTAGCCTGTAGCAATCCCCTGCAGCAAGGAGTTTCCCCGATGGACTGCACAGGCTGATTTTCCTCCCCACCGCCCCGCCTGCAGCTCAGTGGGGGGTTCACCCTCCCCGGCACCCACCTGGCCCACGCTGTGCACCCGGCCCGGCCCGGCCGCCCTAACAGCATCCTCA
The DNA here is from genome assembly GCA_030449065.1 of Oceanodroma leucorhoa. Classification (NCBI taxonomy): domain Eukaryota; kingdom Metazoa; phylum Chordata; class Aves; order Procellariiformes; genus Oceanodroma; species Oceanodroma leucorhoa. The sequence goes on from JASVER010000099.1 coordinate 1,946,482, forward strand.
CCGTGGGCACTGGCCCCTCGATGGGGGCCAGGCAGCAGGGGCCCTCCCCAGCGCCTCCAGGAGGGATGCTCGCTGCTGCGGGGAGTCGGGCACACCCGGGGCCTCACCTGCGACCGAGAGCGTGCCCAGGGTGGGATGGGAAAGAGCTGGTGCAGGGCTGCTGGGACTAGTTAAGCCAGTGGTCTTGAGACAGGGAGGAAGGCGGTTTGGGGTGGCAGGGATGGGAGGGGATGCCCCGATGGCTGGTACCTGGGTTAGTTCCGGGTGTGAAGGGATATGGGGCAGGGCAGGTACAGCATCCTGGCTGCTGCCCGCTCCCAGGCAGCAGCTATCAAATGTAGGATTTTATTTTGGTTTGGGGCTGGCTTTTTTTTTTTTCTTCCCCTCCTTTCTGTTTTTTGCTTACATTTTCTTTTCCCCATGAGAGTTTTATTGGGGGAATGTAATKAAATTAAAAATAGACAAAATTCAGCTCTGCTGCGCAAGGGGGTGCCGGGAAGCCTGCATCCATCACAGCTTCCTGCTACCCCAAAGGGGACAACCCAGCTGCTCAGGCTCCAGGTGGGTGATGTCTCTTCACTGTCCCCCCACCCTGATGTGGTGGGGGGGTGGCCATCCCTCGTGGCAGAAGGTGGCCCCCAGGTACAGCGGGTACCCACAGGGTGGGTGGTAAGGCCAGGAAGCTGAAGGATGTAGCGGGGCTTTGGGATCCCACGTGGGGTTATCTGTGTGGGTGCCAAGGGGTCGGGGCTGTYCCTGTGCTGCCGGGTCAGTGTGGGGACCAGGGCACCGACGCAGCGGAGTGGCACTTTGCTCGAGCAGAGAAGGCAGCTCTGGCCTCTAATCCTTGGTGCATTTTTGTATTTATTTTTGGGAGGTCTGTGTGAGCTGAAAATGCTCCTTTACTYGAGGCTTGGAAAACATCCTTCCCCTYGGGGATGTCAAATATTTTATTTTTTTTYTGCTCYGACTTGCTAGYGGGATAAAAAAAGTCAGAGGGCTCTGGTGATTACAGGCATGCTCTCCAGGGTACGGAGGAAAATAGAGAACAAAGTGGATGCAGCTTTGCTTGGAAATCTCCCAAGCCCTGTGAACTTGTCCTGAGCAATTACCCTTGCTGGCTCCCGCTTTCCTGGGAGCCAGCGGAGCTCAGCAGGGAGCCGTGCCTTGCAGCTGCCTCGATGCACCGGTGGTCAACCTGTTTTGAGGGCAGTCCGGGTGATGGGTGCCAGCCCCGGCATCCCAGAGCTGCGGGAGGAGGAGGATGGTCACCTAGTGGTATTTCTCAACAGAAGGCTGAGGGCGCCCGTGCCACTAGAACCAGGGCTGCATCGCTCAYGCTGTGTTAGTGACCCAGAAAAGGGACCTGTGAATGTACAAAGGCTGGTCGCAGAGGGGCACGGCAGGCTGCACACACTGAAAACACCAGGGAGRGACTTGGCGGGGGTAGGAATGAGGAGGGCAGCCCCGTGCTACAACATCTGAGCTAGTCCGTGCCGGGAAGGGAGGTGCAACCGTTGCGGTGCGGAGGGGCTCCTGAAAYGCAGGGAGATGGCAGGACAGCACGGCTGTGGCTGGCACCGCGGCTCTGACCGGCCAGGGGCTGGGCAGCACAGCTGGGCAGCAAAGCAAGACGGATTTAAAGCATTTGCTGGGAAGTCAATAAATAGGAGCCAAAAGGGATGAAGTGCTGGAAGACGTGATTTAAGATGGGATATTAAAAGCGACAGCTTGCTTCCATGAGGGCCAAGAACCAGTTCCGAAACTCCCTGAAGTCAGTGGTGTAGCTCTCCCTGGCGTGGCCAGGCTTTGGCTTGGCCCCAGGGGGACGTTAAAGTTCTGGGTGTAAATATTGGAGAGGGCGTACGAGAGCAGGCAGGGATGAAGGAGGAGGAACGGCGTGAAACCAAGCAGAGGAGGATTTGGGTAGTAAATCCCCCTGCCAGTGCAGTGCGCTGGGCTGTCGCGCAGGGAGAGCTGCTGGTGCAGGCTCCGGCCATGGCACTGGTGAGGAAGGTGCTGGCTCCGTCCCTCAGCAGCTCCCCGGCTTGTTGCTGCCTGGGGGCATCCGTGAKGGAATTTCCCCCCAGGATGTCGGCTGGGCTCTGCAGCAGCCTGTATATCACCAGTCGGTTTCCAAGTGGGGTGAGCAGCCGGGGGACCACCCTGGGGGGCTGCTTGCTGGGGGAGGAATACCTGTGCGGGTGGGACGGAGGTCTGCATGCTGCTAACGGGTGTGCAAACCCGCAGCTCCTCCTCTCGCTCTCCTCTCTCTTGCTCTGCCCTGACCCTCTGTTTTGCTTGGGTAAGGCAGAGCAGAGCAGCTATATCCCCCTCCCCTCCCTGCGCTGCCACCGTGGCACGACCACGCCGAGCAGCGTGCTGACAGAGAGAGCAAACATCTCTGCACGCCTTTTTCTTTGCCTCACCTCCAGTGAATTTTTAACCAGGAATAAAAGATGTGGTGTCAACAGCCTGRACCCAGCCCAGGGCAAATGGTGCTGCCGGGCGAGTGCCCCACACCAGGGCAAGGCTGGGGAGGTGGTCCCTGGCACCGGTCCCCTGCAAGCAGCCCCTGAGCAGTGCCCACGCTCCCCACCAGCCCCCAGCACGGATGTGCATCTCCCCGGCAGGCAAAGGCGATGCCTCATGGGTGCTGGGCAGCTTCCCAAAGCAGCRGGTGTTGCTTCCTCGACGATCCTGGCTGGATTCGGTAGCCACAACAGAAACAGCYAGGGCCGTGCCAGGAAAATGCACCAAACACTCCCCCGGCAGGATTTAGCCAGGAGGTTTCCTTGGGCTGCCGCTAATGGAAAGCTTGTAGGAAAGAGCAGATGRTAGTGGAGACTTTGGCCAGATCGTACGCAGGGAGACTGAGGGAATGGTGCCTGGATTAAATCGGAGGAGATTTTCCATGTAGCTGGGACTTGGAGGGGCTGGAGAGGCGGGTGAGGGCTACCGCGCTCTTCTGTCCCACAGATGGAAATCCCAGATGCATCCTCAGCACGGCCCTCCGTGGGCAGCCCCACGTTCTGCCGGCAGCAGGGCTCACCCCGTCCCCGCCGAGCCCCTGTGCCGCGCGGCACTGCCTCGCCGGGCCGGGAGCGGGCCCCGGGGCTCCCGTGTTTGTTATTGCTCACACAGTGTAATGTTAACCGCATGATAATTGTTCACGCCCTGGCTCTTGAGACTGAGAGCTGACCTGACAAGTGACTGCTGTGGGCAGCCAGCTGCCTTAACCGGGCTGGAAACGTTTTTACAGTTTCTGCTAGAAACAGCCGCGCGATTGCCCGTGCCCGCGGCGGGACGGACCTGCACCGCGTCCAGGAGGGTAGCGAGCACAGATTTTGGCACGGCAGCGAGCGTGTTTCGCAGGCTCAAACCATTCAGGGCTTTAGAGCACCAGCGGCAGCGTGCTGGTGGGTGTGCTGGGCTCCCCCGCCAGCATCCCCCAGGGCGGCCCTTTCCAAGCCCCTTCCCCAAGCCCCCCGCTCCCGCACTGCCTTTCCTGCTGCTGTCCTGGTCCCAATTACTCCCAGCCGTTGGCCGCCTGTCAGCTTTATGAAGACGTACCCCAGAGTTTTTCCTTAGGGTGTAATTTGCCCTGACAGCCGCCTTCGTGCTGTTGTTTTCCCAGCCGGCCGGTAATGGGATTAACCACGTGCAAATCCGGAGGTGATGGAAGGCGAGTGGGTGGCGGGGGGTGCGCCGGCCCCCCGCCGCGGGGAACCCCGTGCCACTTTGCAGTGCCGCGGCGCCGGCATCTCGCGGGCTTTTTGATGGGATCATGCGTCTGGCAGCTCCCCCCGCAGCCGCTGCTGAGCTTTTTTTGAGCCACCCTATAATTTTCTTGTCAAATTAGAGTCCCATGCTGGGCTGGGTAGAGCGTATTTTACAACAAATCATCTTGGCGGAGCGGGCCCTTGACTTGCACAARTGTGGGCTGAAATATGGCCAGGGAGGGAGATTTTGCAGGACTCGCAGTTGTGCGAGCGCTGGGAAAACACCGGCCGTGCCTCCAGCCCACCGCTGCCCCGTGYGCCCCACCAGCGCAGCACCCTGCTGCTGCTCCGGGATTTTCCTTAGTCATGTTTTTCGCAAAGAGGGACCCAGCTGGGGAGGATCCGGGGCTGGGAAAGGAATTAGAGGAGGTGTCCTAACCCTTGGACCRGGGTGCTGCCAGCCCCCGGGTCGTGCCTTCACTGGTGCATTGGCTTCCCCCCCGTGCAAGCATGCTTGGGGGGCTGTGCCTTGAGAAGCGTGGGAGCCCCTGCCCCACTCCAGTGCGGGGGGGGCAGGAGGGGAGCTGGGAGCTGCCACCCTGGCAGATGGGCTGGTTTTCTATGCGGAAATAGCTGCTTTTTCTTGCTGTGTTAGCAAAACAAACCCAAATCGGCTTATGTTACCCGCCCTGCCTGCTAAAAYGCTGGTGACTTTTCCAGTCATTACTCGGGTAATCACCAGGGGCCAAGTTGCTCAAGGGGGATATTTGGGCAGGCAGAGTGTGCCCACAGCTCTGGCATGCCCGGGAGCTCCCGCCTCACAACCCTGCCCTAGGAGCTCAGGCAACTCTTGGGGGGCCCTTGGGGGCTGTGAGGACCTTGCACCAAATATGCTGCAGATGGACCTGGGGAGCGGGTGCTGGCTCTTGCCAGTGCTCGCTAAGGGACCGGGGAGGGGACCCTGGCCATAACAATGCCACCCAAACAAACAAATGGGACAAGGTTTTTCTGAGGGCCGTTGCTATGCCATCGAGGAGCACTGGCGCCTGATGCTGCAGGATGGAGCCTCACCCACAGATTCCTATCAGAGGGCACAGCCAGCTGAGGCGTGCTCTGCTCAATGGTTAAATTAGCTGGAACAAGGTCTCCAGATAAGATAAAGCTGTAGTTTGCTGAGGAGGCAGTTCTCCATTGGCATTGGCTGGGTTGTTTCCCTGGCAGGCTCCAAACCTTGCTTTGAGGCGGTGCTTGGTTTGGGACCTGGCTTTGCTGAAGACACCACCCCTACCCCTCTCCTGCTGCTCCTTGGAGCTGTCTCTGCCCAGCACCAGAGCTTGCCCGCTGCCTGCCCTTGCCTGTGTCCACGGGCATGGTGCCACGGGCAGCGTCCCACTGCAGAGGGACGAGTTGGCTGCTGCTCACTGCTGCTCCGAACTGGCTCGCAGATGGTCGCAGCATGGTTTTGGCTCCCGGGGGGGACCCTGGACGGCAGAAGGAGCGGTGACCCCAAATGTCGGGCTGCCGCAGTGTTTCCAGCCAGCTCCCTCCAGAGTGGGCCGGTGGGGGCTCGGTTTATTGCCCCGCAGCAGCACGCTGATGGGTTTCACACATCGGCATTAGGAGTGTTTATGGACTCGCTGCCTGTAAAATGAGCAAGAGGCCACATCCCACAGGCTCCCAAGGCGCTGCCGTGCTCCGGGAGCACCTGCAGCCCTCCCTCCCTCCCTCCCTCCCTCCCAGGGGCCCTCCGCCAGACGGGATGGGATCGATGGGATGAGAGCAGGGTAGCAGCAACGAGCAGGATACATGCACGGCCCCGGCGGGGTGCAGAAACTGGGGCTGCTGACCCGCAGCATCCTTCACCCTGATATTGGCTCACCGCAATTCCTGTACAATCGCACGGTGCACCACGTGCCGACACCACGCTTCGGCTCACCCTTTCGTGAAGCAGGCTGGGGGTAGCCCAATGTGTGTGCATCCCCGCAGCAGGGCTGGCTGGCCTAAACCAGGGGGGCTGGGGGGGTGGCTGCCAGGCGTAAATCCACAGGGCTGGCAGAGAGCAGCRTGCGGCTCGGCGGCGCCTGCTTTGTGAGAGCTGCCGCCGGTTTTGTGCCCGCTCTGTTGTCTCCAGTAAGTGCATGGGGGAACCGAGGGGAGGGGGTGGCTGGGCTCTKCTTCAGCCGGGTCAGTCAGCTTGTGGTGCCGTGCGGGGGCACGGGCTGCCCCGGCTGGGGCGGGAGCGTTCCTGCCACGGGAGGAGCTGGGCTGAGTGGTCCGTGGGGACCGGCCGCAGGGCTGGGCCAGCTGGAGACCTGCGAGAGGCCAGTTTTCAGCTGCCCGCCGGCACAAAACCTGCCTTAAAAGGGAGCGCAGCTGAAGACGGCTGTCCTAGCCGGGCAGTGGCCTCAAAGCAGCCTGGCACCATGTGTGAGGGGAAGCAGGGCCACTGGAGATGGGAGAGGACATGCCCTGTCCCCTGTATTTYGTCAGGGTGCCAGCTGCACCCAACATGGTGCAGGGAGGGGGTCCCGGCCCGGGCAATGCATCTGGGTGCTCATGGGCTGCTGCGCCTCGGTGCAGGGGGACGTGGCATGGCTGAAATACGGCGCTTGAATCTGTGTGGTGCCTCGGGGCGGGAAGGACAGGGAGGAGGCAGGGTGGAGGCAGCAGCCCTTGCAGGACACCTCTCTCCTCCCATGTTGTAAGACACTGTCTCAGCGTGACTCACGCCTCAGCTGGGAGCAGGCTTCCCAGCGATGTCCCTGCCAGCGCGGGCTGCTGWGCACCCTGCTGAGCCCAGCGTTGCCCTTGCAGCAGGGTGCCGGAGGTGCTCCCCAGCCTGCGGTGGGGCTGCCAGCAGGTGGGGTGAGCCCGGGACCAAGGGCAGCGGCAGGGAGCAGCAGCAGGAGGAGGGCTCCCGCTGGGAAGGGTGGCTGGAGCCAGGCTGGGTCATAAAGCAATCCCAGCTGAAGCATGAACTGCGCCTCCAGGCACAGCTTGCCGCCTCTCCTCCTGCACCCACGGGTGGGCTCTGGTGTCAACAGGGCCCTGTTTGTGCCGCCGGGAGGGTGAGGGTGCCCTGCATTTCGGGCGGCAGACACTAGGCGTCCTGGCGCTGGGTTTCACAAGCCCTCATGACCTTTGCAGCTCAGCAACGTGCCCTGGGGAGGATTGTTTCATACAAAACAGACCTTTGGATAGGCTTTTCATTTCCTTCGCAGCCAAGCACAAAGGAACAGCAAGTCCTTGCTCCTAATAAAACGATAACAGTCGGCGACGCAGATGGGCTGGCTCTCCGCRGTAAGCGGAGCCATGTCCCGCACCCACGCCATTCCCGAGGTCCTGCAAGAGGGGGGTTAYAGCCCTATAGCTCCCTCCTGCTTCATCTCGTACCCCAAACTTCCCCACGGGCAGGAGACACTACCTGTGGGTCGACTTTTACACTTCCTTGGGAGAAACAGATCTGTGCTCGGAGGAGGTGAGCCCTGGTGGTCAGTGCCCCGTGAATCTTTATCTGGGAGCGTGGTTAATTGACAGATGCCAATCATACYTCCAGCCCCACTCAGAGCGGGGCTCTCGGCCACTCGCACGGCACAAGTGTGGGCAGGGAGCAGGCAGGGAGCCAGGGTGCAGTGACTCGGGGTGCAGARGGGGCAGGGCTGCAGAGTGTGGGGTGTGCAAGGGGGTGTGGGGAGCAGTGGCTGTAGGGGTGCAAGGGCTACAGGGGTGTAGGGTGCAAGGGTGCAACTGGTGTAGGGCTGCAGGATGCAAAGGGCGTGGGGGTGAAAGGGGTGCGGGGTGCAGGGAGTGCAGGCGGAGGGGTTGCAGGGGGCAAGGGGCGCAGGGGGTGTGGGGCTGCAAGGGATGCAGGATGCCAGGGGTGCAGGGCCCCACCCTGGGAGCCCCTGCAGGGCCGTGCCCCGGGCGGGTGCCTCCAGCTGCGGGCGGGGCCGCACATCTGGGCGGGGCGGGGCGGGGCGGGGCGGCCGGGCAGTGACTCCGGCGGGGCCGGCGCGGAGCATCCCACAGCCGGTGCGAGCGGCACACCGAGCCGAGCCGAGCCGAGCCGAGCCGACAGCATGCCCAAGTGCCCCCGCTGCCAGAAGGAGGTCTACTTCGGTAAGGGCTTCCTGCTCCCTCCCCGGCCGCCTCCACCCCGCGGGGACCGCAGGGCTGTCGGGCTGATTAAGTCGGGGTGTCCCCATGCTGCATCCCGCCGGGCTTTGGGTCCCCGGGCACCCCGGTGCTGCGGGTCCCCGGGGTGTCCCGGTGCTGCATACTCCGATGCTGTGGGTCCCCGGGGCACCCYGGTGCTTACAGGTCCCTGTGCACCCCAGCGCCGCGGGTCTTGGGTGCCCCGATGTTGGGTGCCCCAGCACTGCAAATTCTTGCGGTGCTCCGAAGTTGCACAGCCCTGGCGCTGTGCGTCCCCAGGGTTCCCCGGGTGGGTGGCCCTGTAAATCCACCCAAGGGGAAGGTGTCTCGCTGCATGGTGTGGGGTGCAGTGGGTATCCCCAGCCTGTGGACGGGGCCATGGCACGGCAGGGGAGCTCAGCCCTGTTTCTTTCCTAGCATCGCCTGCAGCCCCATGCCAAGGCAGGCAGCTGGGCCAGCCCTGAAGACTGCTCAGTTTGGAGCCCAAAGGCCTGGCTGGTGCAGCCCGCTGCTCTGAAAGCCTAAGTGGGCGAGCCAGCACCTTCTTAAGGGCAAATCCTGCCCTCGGGCACGTTCCTGGGTCAGTGGGTTGCCCACATGTTGTCCTGCGTGGTTTAGYGCAGTGAGATGACAGCCCTGGGGCGTTATTTTTAAGCCGCTGTTGCAAGCCATGAGCCTTGTTGGGCTTCTGTCTGCTGCTGGGCTTCAGGCAGATGTCCTCCCTTCAAACTGGGGCCCTGAAGCTCCAGGCTCCTGTCCCTCCTGGTGCCATGGTACTGCTGTCCTGCCTGAGGGTATTTGGGGTATTTGAGCCTCTCGCCCTGCTGACCACAGCTGCTGGAACAGGCAGGCTCTGTCTGCCAGACCTCCCCTCTTCCCTGGTTTAGCTGAACTTGGGGGGTTTGCTGGGAGCAGCTTGTACACACTCCCTGATTTTTAATTTACTAGAAATGAGGGATCTGCGACCCGAGTGCCATCCCTGACTTCTGCCCTCTCTGCCTTGTTTCTGCTCTGCTTGTGCCCCATCTTCCACTTCTGCTCAGCCAAAGAATTTGGAGGCTCAAACACAGGGGCTGCTCTCCCTGCCAAACAGCTGTGTCCGTTAGTCGTGCCCACCCTGGCTGCTGTGCTGGGGCTGGCGTGGGTGCTGCCTGGAGGGCTGCTGGGGACGTGGCTCCTGCGGTTGGGGAACATCTCTGCCTAAACTTGAACTCACTGCTTGCAGCCAGGCTTTGAGGTTGGGTTTTACAGGGTACAGTCCAAGGCTCCCTCCCACGACCAAGCCCTGGGGCACCTCATTTACCCGCGTGGCTTGATGACAGGAGCCACCAAGGTGCTGGTGTCAGTGTCTGCCTTTCCCGTGTCCCTGTGGATCTGTTTCTGTGTCCAAAYGAGCTGGGTTTGCCGTGCCCGCAGGTGCGGCCGCGGAGGCGCCGGGACGGGGCCGTTTGGCCAAGGAGGGGTTTGGCCCGGCGCTTATCAGGCTGCTCTTACGAAACCATCTCTATTGATGCAGAGGCTGAGGAGGGTTCAAAAGTGGCTGGAGGACTGAGCTTGCTGCTTGATTTCTGTGCCTGGAGATAAGGAGTGCTGKCAGAAGAGGCAGAGCAAGCCCTGCTCCGGGGCACCCTGGGGCTCTCAGAGCCTGGCGGTCCCGCTCGGGCGTGCCTTGGGCTGCTTTTGGACAAATCGTGTCCGTAGAGAAGAGGGGTAAGGGGGAGTTGATGCTGAGAGGACTGGGGWTGGGGTTTGCAGGGCCACCACCAGCTTTCCAAGGGGAATCTTGCCTGCGTGGCCGAGAGCAGAGGGGGGCCCTGCTGCAGCGAGCCTTGGCAGAACTGCCTGAGTGTTGGTGCAAATGCTTGTGCGAGAGGTGGGGAGGCTGAGCTCTGTCCAGAAACCCTGTGATGGGAGGGCCCTGCTGCGGGCCAGGCTYGGGCTCCTGGGGCTGCCAGAGGGAGGACGCTGCGGCCCCCGCCGGGCTGCGGGCACAGGAGGCTCTTTGTGCTGCTGGGAGATGGCAACGGGGCTGCCTCGTGACATTTGGGCACTGCCCCCGCTCCCACCTCTGCAGCCGCTGGCTTGCTCCTTGCATAAGCTGTTGTGGGCTTATTTGGACTCCAAAGAAGAGATGCTTCAGGCTGCCAAGGCCCCCCGGGGTATGCGCTGCCAGCAGCGGCTCGGTCCCATTGCTCGACCTCCTTTTGCAGGCATGGGGAGAGTGCTCGGACCTGGCTCTAACGGGATTCCTGTGTAAAGTTCTGCTTTATCACTTAATAAATCCCCAGGAGCGCAGCTGCCAATAGGACAAGCACATGCGTCTGCAGAAAATACCCTCCTCCCCCGCTGTGCCGCAATTAAAAGCCACCCTGTGTTCCCCRCTCTCTCCATAAACACGTCCTGGCCCCAGCAAACAGCACGTTGTCCCCCCCRCAGCTGCCTGAGCCCCGGCCAAGCTCCAGCCCCGCTCTGGTTTGCCATGTTGTGTGCAAAATTGGAGCTGTGGCCAGAGCACTAGCGGCTGGAGGGGACTGGTTTGTGTCGGGGCAGGGCATGGYGATGACTTTGCCTCCCCGGTCCTTGCCAGCATCCCCCCTTTGCCCCTGCCGACTCCAGTGATCGCTTGGGCTCCAGCTGGCCGGGGAGAAATTCATCCCCTTGCAGGCTGATATTGGAAGGTGGGAGGTCCCGAAATCTTTGGAAAATGGATGGAAGTTGGTCCGTCATGGATGCGGCAGCATTCACCCTGGGCACGGCACTGCAGTTTTGGATCCAGGCGCCTGGATGTGCATGGTGATGTGTGTGCATGGCGAGCACTTGGGTTTGAAACACGCTGCCCTCTGTCCTGGACAAATAGACTTGAGAAAATGCCCAAAAATGTCCTCCTGAGGGTTGGCGGCAGGGAGGCCAACCTGCCAAAACTGATCGGTGCCTCAACTAACCCATCTCCTTTCCATGGCAGCCGAGAAGGTGACTTCTCTGGGGAAGGACTGGCACCGGCCCTGCTTGAGATGTGAGAAGTGTAACAAGACCCTGACGTCTGGAGGCCATGCAGAGGTGAGGTTTGGTGCCCRGGGGGTCCCTGTCCCCCGCAGCTAGGTGCTGCAAGAGGGGTGGGATGGGCAGAGATGGAGCTGAAGGGCGGTCGGGGCTGATGCTCTCTCTCTCTCCCTGCAGCACGACGGCAAGCCGTACTGCAACCACCCCTGCTATGCTGCCTTGTTCGGGCCCAAAGGTAGGGTCGCTGGGGCTGGGGCTGTGGGAGGGAGGGGAAGGGGGCTCAGGGCCCCCGTCTCTCGGCGAGGTGCATCCCTCGGTGCGCTCGCCGTCCCGCGGTGAGGCTGACCCTGCTCTGGCTCTCTTCCAGGGTTCGGCCGGGGAGGAGCCGAGAGCCACACGTTCAAGTAAACCTCAGGTTGGTGCCTCCCCTTGGAGCYCCCCTCCTGCCCCCGGCTGGGTGGGCTGGCCGGGGCTGTCCCCCCCAGGCAAGCGGGGAAGGCAGGCTGGCCGCGGCATCTCTCCGGGCTGGCTGTGACTCCCAGCCCTCGCGCCGGTGCTCGGGAGCAACCTGCTGGGTGCCAGCTCCTCCTCTCCTCCAGCCCCAAGCGACCGTCAGCACCCGCTTAGGTCCGGCAGTGGACACCAAAGGCTTTTGCTTTGTGGCCTGTTGGCAAAGCTGGGGTCTGTCCCGGAGCACCGTTGTCTCTGGGATGTCTCCGCTCCCAGCCCAGCCTGACTTCATCCGCCCCTCTCTTCCATCCCTCTCCAGGTCTGACGGCCAGGGTTACCAGCACAGCCCGAAGACAGCACAAACGCACCGCGACAGACATGCATTTTTGTTTTTAATTCACTCTGTACTAGACTAGCAATAAGTAACCGAGGCTGGGGCTGGTGTGGAGAGGGGCTCCGCTCCAGGTGGAGTGCTGCCGGGGTGGGGGCGTTGGGACGCCCTGCCGGATAAGAAATTTGGCCGGTATTGCTGAAGGCCGCYTGGAGAGGAGACCGCACCCTTCCAGCCAAAACCCAACCCTGCTTCTGGCACCCAGCTCTCGTGGCTAGGCCCACAGTTGTATTTTCAGTCTTTAATAAACCCAGACCAAAAGATGCTTCCCCCATGTAGCAGCTGTGCTCTCTGTCACAGGGGACCCGGCGGGACTCGCTTGTGAAGCGCTTGCCGCTTGCTTAAGGACCCATGTGGCCTCTGGATCGAGCCCCACACTGTGTGATGGCTCCATGTGCTTTTGCTCCTGGTGTGCGCGGGGTCCTGCCCTTGGCTGCCCACCCCAGGGGCTGCCTGAGCCCGGGGGGGTGAGAGCAGCCCCTGGGTGCTGTGGGCACTGGGGCTGASCATGCCCCAAGGGAAGGGGTGGTGGGTGTCGTGCTAGTGCTTGTCTGSGGTCGGGGTCTCCCTGGGCTCGGGGGGAAGGTCCTACCCCACCCACGGCCTCACTGGATCTGCGTTGTGACATTTGCAGAAGTCTAGAGCGTGGTGGCTCTCGCCGTGAGCCACCTCTTGTTGCCCGCGGCTGTCACGGGGTTAAAGCATGCAGTGCTGCTGGAGAAGGGTCCGACACTGCTGACCCACGGTCTGTCTCTCCGGCACTCAACAGCCTCCTGGCCTGTCCCAGCCCCTTGCAGTGCCTGCTGGAAAGCCAKGCCCGTGGGCAGCCCCCAGCTCTTTGCTCCTGGATCTGAGATGGCATTTTGCAGCCCTCAGCTGGGGCAGGGAAGTGTCTTGCTGGGAGGCGGTTAGCTGTCACATCAGGCAAACCTGGTGTTTGCTGCTTTCGCTCTGAGCAGCCGTACAAAAAGGCCAGGTGAGGCGGGAGGTTACCTGGGGGGCAGAGCCAGCCTCCCTCGGCAGGGAAGGCAAAGGTGCAGTATTACAAAGCGAGAGCTGGCTCGCAAGCGCTTTGCTCTTTTGTGTTTCAACCTCTTTGCCCCACTGGAAGAATGCCACTGACATGTAAAAGATGTCGACTTGAGGGATGTTTCTAAAATGGTTTCTTAACCACGTCTTTCCCTAACCTGAACCACCCCATTTACATATTCAGAGATACTTCACAACAYGCTGGGATATTTTTGTCTACGGTTTATGCATGCATTTCCTTAGAGACAGCTCTGCATCTTGCTGTCACGCCGGCCGTACTGGGACTTGGCCAAAACCCTCAGGGGTCAGAGGTACATGTCTAATGTCAAAATCTGTGGTGTCAAAAGCAGCCCAATCTGATAAGCATCTTAAAACTTCCCGTGGGCTTGATGCCAAAAGGGTCTGCACCCACTAGGCACGCTTCAGTGGGACAAACTCGACSAGCCGGCGCTGCCTTGCCTCCCACCCAGTTAGCACAACAAATGCAGGCGTCTGTGTCAAAGGCAAACCCCGGCTATTGCTGTGCGGCCGCCCCCGYGCCTCCCAGCCAGCCGGGTCTCATAGGGCTCCCTGCCCGCCCGCTCCCACCGCTGCCCTGGCCAGCAGCCCCCCAGGGGTGCCAGCACCCACAGCTCCCGGCCGGCGAGACACGGTCCCACTCTGGACCTCCGCTGGCACCCAGCCTGCCCCTGGGGCACTAGGGACATGGCTTTCCTCTGCAAACCGGGCTTCAAAGCAAACTACTGATATGATCTCAACAGCCTTGAGCGTGCCAGTGAGATAGTGTTTACCCTCAGCATTAAAAATAATGGCAAACACAAGCCTTGTCATCCTCAGGGCTTGCATAAGTGTGTCCAGCTGGGAAGGGSACCTGTGAATTGGGCTCCTGGTCTTTCCCAAAAGGGTCTGGCACCAAAACTTTTCAGGAGCAGCTAATTCCAGGTGCAAGGGGCCAGGCTAGAAGGGTCGAGCAGGGAACAGCAAGAGATACGGAAAAGCAAGCACTGCCTGGGGAGAGGCTGGGGTGATCCAGCCCTTCAGCTGAAAGCTCTTTCTGGGGGCAGTGGCKGCAGCTGGGGCAGGACGCAGTGTGTTGCTGCTCACAGTGTGCTACCCCGGGGCTGCCGTTTGCTTCGGTCCCTGCCACCGATTTGCAGTGTAGGGGTGGTGGCTGGGGATGGCTCTCCCTGCCCTGGGTGCATGGAGGGATGTAGGAACTGTGCAAGGTCTGTGCAGCCTCAGGAAAACTGCAAAGAAGCTAAACCCAATCCTGCAGCTGCCTCCCTAGAGGGGGGGGCAAAAACTGGGGGTCCCTCCAGCAGGCTCTGGGAATAAGCCCTTGGGTATTGGTTCCCAGTGCAAAAAGCTCCTTTAGGCTGTCCTATTTCTCTGCCCGCCCTGCAACAGTCACTCCTACGGAGATGGCTTTTAGCCCCTGGACTTGCTGTCAGGATACTCCCTTCCGAGTGCTGTGCTTGTACAAGTCACGCTCTCTGCCTGCCTTGATGCCATGAGGTTGGACAGTTCAGGAGTGGGTTACATCCGCGAGGAGCCTCGGTCAAAGAAAATACATGATAAATTGATTTTTTAAAACTTGCTTCAGTCTTTGGAGAGGAAACAGAAACAGCTGTATCACATTTGGATAGGAAATCCACGCCCGAGCCAGGCGCTCCCCTCCGATGTGCAGTGAGGCTCGGCAGCGCCGGCGTGCCGGGGAGGTGGGCTGTCAGCAGACACAATCTTTTCTCCATTGAGCAGTAAATCTCCGTGGCCTGGAGCATGAGCTGTGCAGACAGGCAGCAGCGTGGCTTCCAGCGCAGCTCATCTGCGATGCTTTCGGCTCTGAGCTCCGGCAGGAGCTGGGGACGAGCAGGGACAGTCCTTTCCCTCCCAGTGCGGTGATGCCTTGGCTGCAAGAGGGGAGACAGCGAGAGCAGGATGCTCAGGGCAAATCCCAGCTTTTTGAGRGGAGCAGCTGAGGGATGTGCTCGGTGTGCCCTACCAGCTGCTCCCACCGCTCGAGGCAGAGGGGAGACCCTCGGGATGTGTCTGGCAGCCCCCACATCCCGCCTGGTCACCAGCCGGCAGCCATGGGGATATCGCTGCCATCGCAGGTGGGTCAGGGCACGGCCCCAGCCCCAAAGTGCCCGTCTGGGACAGCAAAAGGTGTCAAATGTTTTCCAGCATGGTGATGCCCAGCACGAAGGTCCCCTGCTTTGGTGACCTGAAACACCACTGTTGCTGACCCCGGAGGAAGGGGCTGTGCTTCCTCTGCCATTATTTCGGAAGCTTGGGCTGAGATCAGTGAAGTTTGTGGATTGGTGAGCCTTGGTTGCTATAAACACTTCATCACTGTGACAAAAAAAAACAAACATCACCCGTTCCTCTGACAGCTGGGTGCGGGCGAGCCCCAACGCCCTGGGTAGGGAAGCAGAAGARATTTTGGCAAAGGACAGGAAACCGGATGGGTTCAGAAACCAAACTGCCGCTGTTCCCCGCCCTGGCTCTGCGGCTTTCTGTACAGAAGAAAAGAGGAGAGGGGACAGAAAGGGGGCTGGGGGGTCTTTTAGCTGATCTATAAGAGATGGGGGTGTTGCTTCAGCCCCCAGTGGAGGCAGAGTGCAGGCAGGAGGGGCCGGTGGGGGTTGCCTGGCCCTGCATCTTCCTCCCACTGCAGATGGAACAGACCTTAATCCGAAGGAGGGGACAGATGTGTCCCTGAGCCCACAGCTGGCAAGGGGGACGGCTCAGGCTGGAAGCCCTACACAGGGTGCTGCCCTCAGCATTCTCCCTAGGGCTGTCCTTAGTGAAAGCAGCAGCCCGGGGAGAGGGCCGTGTSCTGCCAGCGTGGCCGCGGGAGCGGGCTGCAGCTCACATCTGGGCTAACATGTGCTGGGGAGCAAGGGGGGTCTGGTTCAATGCTGCCCCGCTGAGACACCAGCGGGGCCACCGAGCCTCCCCTGCCAGCTCTGATGGGGACACTGATGTGACACCTCCGGCACTGACCTTGCAGTGATTTTGTGTCTCATCCGTGCAGGCTCCGGTGCCTCGGGGCCACGGCAGCCCTCGCAGCACCGGTGGGGCGAGTCACCCGCCGTGGGGCGAGTGTTTTTTCTCCCTGCCGATGTGTTTCTGCAAATAAGACTGTGTCCCCTTCAGGGACAGGCAGGGCGCAGGCCGGGCTGGGGGAGCGTGGCACGGGGGCTGCAGCTGCAGGGGTTCCTGCTCTTTGCTGCACGGGGCTCACRGGGACAAAGCCAGTCTGTAACTGGGGGGTACCCAGCTCATCACCGCTTTGGGTATTTTTAAGGCTGATTTGTGTTAAGTTCAAAAAGCTCTGATATCTTGTGGGAGAGCAGTCGAGAAAGTGTCTGCCCATCTCCTAACACCTCAGAAATCTGCCTTCTTATCTGGGCGATGGTAAGAGGGACYGTGCAGCTGATGTCGGGCAGCAGGAGCTCTGCAAGCTCATGCAGCGAGCCGGGACTTCCCGGCCCAGCTCTGCAAAGCAGTCGGTTGGGGAAGCCCCATCCCACCAGCGGAAACAGCTTTGCAGAGGTGGCAAAGAGGGGATCAAACCTCGTTCCTGGTGGGGAACAACATCCCCCGCAAATACTGAAGCAGCTGAAGATACTGAAGGCAGAGGGGCTCGGGGTAAGGGAGACGGCCAGGGGTGTAACAAGAAGCGGACGARACCATGAATCATGGTACTGGAGACTGAGTTCTAATCAGGGAGCAAGGAGAGGAGGAGACGGGCTGTTCCACCATCACCCCATCCCCGGTGCTGATGACTCAGAGAGGAGCTGGGTGCAAAGAGCCCTGGAAACGTTTGCCAGGTCCTGGGTGGCTTTCCCCAGCAAGGAGCCTGAGAAGAAAAGTTGGCATCAGGCATTAGAGTGGTGTTTTACTTTCACACCTCTTGTGTTATTTTCAAGGAAACAGGGACAGTTTCCAAGGGGGAAGGTATAASAGCTTCACACCAAAGCCTCTGTCTTTATTTGGTGAGTCTTGGGTTAAGGCCCAGGGGGTAAGAGGGCAAAGGGAGTTTCCCTCCGTGCAGAGCAACGTGGCTAGTTAAGTAAAAAGGAAAGGCTGAAACTCCTGAGAACAGAAAATTGTGAGATCTCAGATCTTTTTATTCTAATCCTTCCCAATTCACTTATCATATTGAAAGTGCAGACCGTGCATCAGAGGGCCTGAAACGCCAATGCCTACAGTAAGCACCCAACTGCTGGGAGCTAACCTTGAATTTTGGTGCTACAGCTYACACGCAGGCCTGTTGCAGACTAATTCACTGTGTCCAGGAAAACCTGCGCTAGCGTATTTGTGTAGCCGTTAGGGTCTCTCTTGGGGACCAAGTGATCTGTAACTGTTAGGTGATGCAACTCAGCATGCTAAACGTGGCCATCCCAGCAATATCAGCACCCCTTGCACCCACCAGCAAGGACGGTGCCAGCAGGCAGCTCATTGCTCTCCGGCAAGGAGATGCCTATTTGCCACCTGACGTGGCTGCTCTGAGCGTGCTGAAGGCTGGACTACAACAGCAGAGATCCCAGGGTGGCCGGTCGGGAAGGCACCATCCTSTCCCCAGCCAGGAGGGCTGCTCGGCTGAGAGAGACATGAGCCCACAACGGATCAGCAGCAGCAGATGCTGGGGCTGCTCGGTGCCCGGTGGGAGCCGATCCCTGACCCTTCCCTAGGCGGTGCGGGGCCGAGCATGGCTGCAGGCCTGCCTCGCTACGCAGGTGCTCTGTGTTCACAGCCCCTGTGCTGCTCTGCTCCTTCTTGCCGGCATGATGTTCGCCCTGCTGCCACACCGTGCCTTTTCCCACTCGGGTTAACCCAGCGTCCCAGCAAGGGGAGAGAGTGCGTGTATAAAAGGGCTGGGAGGGCGTTGGGAAGGAGCTGGAAACGTTTGCAATAGGAAGCGGTGCAGCCTGCCTGATCTGCTCAGGGTGTGAAATGCTACGGCCACCCGAAGCCTCCCTCGCACGGGCAGGGAGAGCAGCTGCGCTCTGATGTCCGCTCAGCTGCCGCCGCTGCTGTGGGGAGGAGAGAGGAGAGGAGCGAGGAACTCCGGCTGCCCTGAGCTGGCGGCAGAGCGTGGGAAGCACCGATGCATGGCCTGGGGGCCTGGCCGGGAGACAGGCTGGCTCCCGCCTGCGCCTTCACGGGGATAAAAGCATTAAAAAAAATAATAAAAATAAAAGAGCAAAGGGGTTGTTTTCCCAGGAGGAGAGCTCACACCTTCCTCTTGGCAGGGCTGGGCCAAGGTGACATCAGGAAGCCGTGCTGCTGCCGGAGCGAGCAGAGATCGCCGTTATCGCATACAATCTGCATGAGGCAATGGGACGTGGCCGTCATCTCTGGCAACGGCCGCAAACAGTGGGGCTGTCTGCGGCGGCGGGTTGCCATGGCGCGGGCGCAAACAGGGGCCCTCAGCCCTGGCTGAGTCACCCGTGGCGGAAATGACCCCAGCTGACACATCGCGCCGAAAACAGCCGGCTGCGCGGCTGCGCAGCATCCCGCGAGCCCCGGGAACTGAGAGAGGGTGAAGCCCGGTGACCTCTCCCCAGGAGGAGCATCCCTGGCCTCGCAGTACGTGCCCAGACCTTCCTTTCCTGTTGTGGTCCTCACCCCACACTCACTGCTAGGGCAACCCGCAGCTCTGCTCCTCCCGAAACTGCCTGGGTGCYGGGCAGAGCAGGGGGGCCCAGAGGAGCGGTCGGGCAGGTCGAGCCCATGAACCAGCTCCATCCCGCTTCCCCCTGCCATACAGAGGATCCTGGAGGCTTCCACCAGTCTCCTGTGACCGYACAGGTGCACACGGTGACATCAGAGTGGTGTGCTGACGTCAGCCAGTATCGCTCGCTTGCATCTGTCAGTCCCCGTGGGACCGGGGCTCGGGACAGGGGAGGTAAGGGTRACCCCGATGCAGTGGGGCAGGGGCTCTGCTGCTGGTGGGGTGGCATCGCTGTCCCTGCTGGGACAGCACGCCAGGGGCTGTCACGCCGTCACCTCCTTCGTCTGTCCACAGCACAAGGTCCATCTCTGCAGCAGGAAACCATTGCCTTCTCCCACCCTGGGAAAACTGCCCAGGCAGCCGGCAGAGCAGATAAGTGGGGCCTCGTATGCTGRGACCGAGCCCCCGCCGCGCTGTGCCGCGCTGGAGAGGCTGGGATTTGCCGCCTGGCGTCCGACTCGCCCGTGGCCGGGTGCCAACCCTCCGCAGCGCCAGGCGTCTTGTGTCAGCTGCACCCACGGGGCTGCGYGCCGGGAGAGCCGTAGGGCCGGGGACCAGGGGACGCCGGCCAGGAGGGCGGCCAGCCTGGCTCCGGGGTGCCGCGGGCCTGGTCTGGCCAGCGGGATGGAGAGGCGGCGCGGGGGCTCTCGGCGTGCCGGGATGGCGTGCATCCCAGCTGCCGCTCCCATGCCGGGTGATGATGCTCGCTGGCTGGGGGACTGGTGCACTGGCTGGGGGACAGGAGCCCAGAAGGGGGTGATGGGCAGGACCACCCACYGGTGCGTGCACTGGGTGCTACAGGAGAGCCCTTGTCTCGGCAGCAGTAAAGCAGGCAGCTGCCCTGGGGAGGAAAGGCCTAGACAGAGGAATGTGTGTGGGGACAGGGATGGCTTTGAGCAGGGTTTACGGAGTGGTCAAGAAAACACAGGAAATTGGCTTCAGCTGAAGGTCCTCCTGCACGGAGACTGCAGTGGGACGGGAAAATAGACAAGCGATGTGTCACGGAGGGACCAGACAGCACCCGATAGCAACAAGGTATGGAAAGCCGAGAAGGATGCCAAAGRCAGCAGAGGATTATCCAGGTCCGATAAGGCTCTGGCCAAGAGAAAAGGACTTTATCCTTTGGTTAGGGACCAAAGGCAAGGAACCGTATGGAGATGCCAAACCTGTTAGGAAGGAAAGCAAAGAAGTGGATAGAGATTGCTGAGCTAGAGCTGGATGAGGGATAAGGAAAATGCTTTCCAGGCCATTAGGAAAGAAGGAGGATGTGAGACAACAGCTGCTAGAGAAGATATTTTAAAAATCCTTAAGCCTGGATAACTCACACCCAGGGGTCCTTTCAGGGCCGGCTGGAGCAGCAGCCAGGATCCGCGGGACTGGGAGAGCACTAATGCAGYGCTCGGCGTCGGAAAGGGCCACGCTCCCCGGCACAGGGGTGGGAGCCAGGAGAGGCAGCAACCAGAGGGGAAGAGTGCAAACGCAGTTCATGGTAGYAAGCAGGGGGTTGCTGAAGGTCTTGTCGGACAAATGCATTTTCTCTCCTCATTGTGAGCAGGCGTTTGGCTGCTAGAGGCCATTCTGTAGCTGGAAGGAATTTCACGTGTTGTTTCATGGTGTTCAGATGTTGGGAAAAAAAAGGGAAAAGCATCGTACTAGATCCATAGATAGCACGTTAAATGGGTTATGAACTGGGTAATTGGCCAAGAAACCATCAGTGGGGGTTTTGAGCAGGTCTTATGTATAGGCACAGGCGGGATGCCCGCTGTGCTGGTGGAGCRGAGCAGTGTCCCTGGCACGCGCTGGTTGTGGTCCCTCTGTAAGGCCTGCGGCGGGAATCCATCTTGGGGCCGGGTTTCGGCCACGTAAACCCCAGCCAAGAGGTGGACTTTTCATCTCAGTGACCCAGGCTATTTCCCAAAYGGCAGAACCATCTCTCCCCCGTCGCCCCTCCCAAGGATTAATCTCTGGGATCGCTTCAATTAAGAGTTTAGAGGCCCGGGGACCCAAGCCGCCTGCATCACACCCCGTTGAACTGAGAGGAAGGTGGGAAGCCGGGGATGGGAGCGGRGCCCCTGCTGCCAAAACCGTGCGCTCTCCCATCGGCTGAGAAACGATTTCTTGGTTTGACAGCAGCAGAGCTGTATTTTTAGAAAAGCCGAAGCTGGGGTTTTGCAATAACTCTTTCGGCCAGGAAGGGTGGGGGAAGCTTGCAGGGCTCGSTCGGGGTTTTCGGCTGGGCGGGAGCCGCGGCCGTGGCTCAGGATGAGCCTGCCTTGCCTCACGGCTGCCGTCCCCTGGGCGCTTCCCWCTCGGGTCACTACCCGAGGGGAGGCAAGAAGTGAGTTCCCTGCCCTAAGGCATGAGCACAGGGAGAATAAATAACGGGAGGCCCAGCGAGCTGTGAGAGGCCGGGGAGAAAGGCCTGGGGCCGCCCAGCTCCGGCCCGCCCCCCCTCGGGAGGCGGCGCAGGGGCCGCCGGTGCAGTGCTCCCTCCCAGCGGCTAGGGGGCGCCGCAGCGGGCGGGCTCAGCGGAAGGGAAGGGGGGAGGCGCCCCGCCGGACTGCGCATGCGCCCGCAGCGCGCGGGAAGCGGCGGCGGAGCGCGATGCGGCGGCAGCGGCAGGAGCAGCGGCAGCAGCGGGGCCGGGCGCTGCCGGGCGCCGTCGGGGCGTTGTGCCGGGCCCTGCCGCCCCGCGCCCGGCCCGCCCCCGACACCCTCCGCCGCGCCAGGTTCGACCGGCCGCAGGCGGTGAGCGCCGGCCGGCCCGGGACAGCCTTCTCCGGCGGCTCCCGCTGTTGCCTAGTGGCCCCCCCCCCGCTTCCTCCGCGCCCTGCTGCGGGCACAGGGACAGGGCCGGCCGTTCGGGGCGGGCCCCGGCTGGGGGAACGTCTCTGTGGGCGGGCAGGGATCCCCGTGCGGGGCCGGGCCCCGCGTGGGGACGGGGACGGGGACAGGGACAGGGCCTGGGTGGGGAGGCTTCTGTGTGGGCCCCAGCCGACACTGCGTTGTGTGACTCTGCAAACGCACTGCTCTTGAAAGGGCTTTGTTTTCTGGTGGTTTTAATTTAAAGCTCGATATTTCACCATGGTCAGCAACACCTTTTCTAGTGTCACCTGAGGTTTGCTTCCCTTTACTGTACACTGGCTTCGGGGCTTTACAGAGCGATGCTTGCGAGGCCTCCATCTCACACACAGGGCGCTCCACTTGCTCAGTTAGATATTTTAAGCATTTTAGGAGTGTTGACTGAAATTYCAGCTGTAAGAATCACTGTTTCAGTTTGTCAGACTCCTGTCCTTGTGTGGCCRAGAAATGATTTCCAGTTCCAACTCATTGTGTGCTGCCTCTTGTTTGTGAGTTTTTAATACTACCACGGTCAGATCTTTTCAGTGTCTGCAACTGCTTGTTGGGCTACAGGCGAGTTGTGGTTATATCAGAGCAGATACTTTGGAAGCCGCACTCCTGTATGCCTRTGCCTCAAAGTAGAAGTGCTGGGTCTTGCTGTACAGCCAGCAGTAGTAGCCCTTCTYTTTTTGAGTGCACCTTACTGTGAGTAGTGTTCATATGATACATGAAGCTGATTTGACAGTGTTGACAGGTTGCAGGTGTGCTCTTCCATGTAACAACTGATGCTCAGATACGGGTTTAGTTGCCTAATTAAGGCTAAATATGTGGCAGATCTTTTGCCTGCTGATCTCCCCCCACCCCTCTCTTTCTTTTGCAGAGCCTGGATTTCTGGAGGCTGCTCTACGCTCTGCTGAARCAAATCCATGGAGGCAAGTGGACTGAGTCTGATGGCACAGGTAACCTAGTCAGTCTGGCTGACTGCGATTTCTGTCTGTCCCAGGGAACTACTGGGACTGGTTTTTAGCATCTTTTCTTTGGCTCATTGCTCCCTGTCAGAAATGCTCCATTTTGAATACCTTAGTTTATGCCACTGATTCTTGCTGTTGCATCACAGGTGTGCAGGCAGGTTTACTCCTCTTTGGCTTGCTTTGTCCAGGAAACTGGGATGTTTTTGTATCTGCTGGGTGCTCTTGCTTCCCTTGGACATTTCGCTGTAGGTAAATCTCTGCAATTATCTTCTRCATTCTCAGTATCTGCAGAGATACTTACAGAAAGATTTTTGATCCCTTCTTTCTCCATTCCAGATATGATGTGTGATTCTGTGGTTAATTTTTTATCAAATCCTATGTCAGGGCCATGGATTATAGCGTATGAACCATAAAGGCAGTCTTTTGGATTGAAGTTCYAGACAAAACAGAAAGTAAAATGTGTGTGACTATTTTAGAGGGACCATGAATATCTCTGTGGACAGGGCCACTACTTCAGAAAGAAGCTGAATGCAGGTTGGCTTCTCACAATGACAGAGCGCTATTTACTTCTTAAATGTATGTTATTTCGAGTATGATACTACTCCCCAGACTTCTCTCGTGAAAGATATCTATCTAGAGCCCTTTCATTGTTGGAGGAAGTTTTGAGAATGGGATTGTCTGTGATGGATAGAGGTCTTCTCAGACCGAAACCACTTAAAATCCACTTTTGCCGTTGAAAGCAAAAAACCCACCTAAACAGCATTGTTTAAGCCCCTGAAGAGCTGGGAATCTGAAGGCTCTGTAAACGGAGTTAAAAAAGGCTGAGCATTGTGGACGGTATCTCTCCAGGAGTGTGGAGCAAAACCAGCATAGTTTTGCTGGTAGCTCAGCAGGAAATCATCATGGTTCTGTGTTACTCACAGGACTGCTATTTTTCATTCGGCTATTTTTGCTTTTCTACTCATCCACAATCTGCTGTGTATGGTAAGTCAATTTATTGGCTGTCTCCTGCAGCTTTGTGGAGGTGGTCCTGCACAAGTGCGGTCTCCTTGAAACCTGGCTGCTCCCATACTAATTGCTTGTAGCATTTGGAGACAGGGTTTCCATGTGCAGGTGGCAGGTTGCTGGCTCTAGAAAGAGCAAACCCACCCTCTGCTGTTAGATTGCAAGGTAGGAATGTGTGGTTCTGCTCAGAACTGCTGACCTGATTTTTAAGAAACTTGTTTAGTCACAACTTGGTGATTAAAGCTGAAACTCAGGTTGGAAAGCTGTACTGTTTTTCAAATTACACTAATTACCTTTGCTTGGCCAAGTGAATGAGTTGTGAACACAATCAATCTTTTACTGCCTTTCTTCTCTGTCCCCGCTCTGGAGCACTTGTGGTCTTTCATGTATTTATTTCATGGAAATGAAGTGGAAGCCTTGGGCATAGGGACTAAATAACTTTCTCAGGTTTGCACAGGATCCTGTAGCACAACAAAGAATTGAAATGGATTCCTCTAATCCATGTCTGGTGCTTTAGTCCATGGATCAGGTGTTCCTTTCTTTGCTGTTTTTGTACAACTTCTTGATTATCTTAGCTAAAACAAGGAGAGCAGCAGTTGCCAGATCCCAGAGGAAGGCTGTGAAGTATGAGGGTTACTGTGTGCATAGGAACAGCTTTCTGAAAAGAGAAGCCATACTCAAATGGTCTTGCACCCTTTCTTTTTTTTTTAGGCTGAAAGTTTTTCCAAAGGAAACACTGAGCTTTGGCCTGTAGTCTGCGTGTGTTGTTGGAGTCACAGTGGTTCTTCTCTGTAGAGTGAGACCTACAGTGTCAAGGACTGCATTCCAGATGTTGGGCCATTTGTGGTTGTGAGGTGCTAGAGAGAGCAGTGTGTTGCAAGGACAGAATGCTGTTACAGTTTTTGCCCATGGAAAGGGACAGATTTTTCCAGAAGATTTTTCCTTGATCTGGGAAGTCCTTTTTATCAAGTGACTTTCAAAGTTGCACAGCAGTGTGTCTTTCTGTTTCAAGTTAGTAGTTTTCATTAGTCAGTTTTTGATCTGATCTTGTCATATAGGTGAATTTTTAGAGGAGATTAAAATTTGCTTTGAATAGAACAGCTACTAGTCATTCACTTGTTATGGTTGTGATGTGATATTGTTTAGAAAAACTTTCTGCATTGTGTTTTTTGATGTATTTTATTGCCTAGCTAGCAGAAAATAAAATATTTGAAAAATCACATATTAAAAAAGATCCACACAGTTTGATGTTTTAAAATGTAGGGGAACTATTGTGTTCTGGCAAAAAGAAATCAGAAACCCCACTGAAGCCTGCCAGTCAGTGGTTATAAAATTCTGCAAATGGCTCTTTGTTTCTCATTTTGGAAGAATTTTTTCTTCACACAGTAAAAAACACTTACTGAAAATTTTGGTGGGAAGCCATTAATACACTGCAGCCCCTTAAACATGTCAGAACAATGKGTCTCTCCTCAGTGGAGTATGAGTCAAAGTAAGCTGTGTAATAGTACTCTGGGCATAACCTTGCTGATGAGGTCATGATTAGTGGTTTCATGCTGCTCTTCACAGAGCTTGAGAGCTGATAGACTTGGTTAACAACGTAACAACCACACCAGGTGCAATATGCATTTGGATAGTTGGAGGAAATGTTTCTTTTCTGGAGTCACAATTCATTTTCTTGTAGCATGGGAAGGAGGTCTGGAGCTGCAATATGTATTTTTGTTTGTTTGACAAAYGAAGCAGAAAATGTTCTTCTGCAGCAGTAGTTTCCCATAATACCACTACCTATGCAGGTGTTTCTTGCCTGAGTGCGTGAAGTAATGTATCTGTGTCTGTTCTTGTACTTGATTTAGTTCCTTTCCATCTTAGCCAGGCTAATGCATAACCCTTATTTGAATATCATGTTGTAATTCACTGAAAATATTCTGCAGGATTCATAAAGCGGAAGAGCACAGCTTGAGTATAGTTTTAAGAGAGCTGAACCCTGAGGTTCATCCACAGCTTGGTCTTACTTGCTGAATGTACTTTTATAAATAATGTGCATGCAGAAGGTGATTAGTTGGAAAGACTGTGGGTCTTTCTATAAATTGCCTAATCCTAATGAAATGCCRTAAGAAGATGTTGTCAAAGAGGAGCTGTTTGAATGACTGGTGTTAYCTGCTATCTGAGTGATGTTTTTTCCTCTCTCTCGGCTGCACATTATGGAGGAATCCATCTGGATCTTGGGTACTTATATAGCCTCTACTGCCATTTATCTGAGCACCATTTCCTTGTAAGCAGARCACTGTAGAGATGAGGAAAACTAAGTGACTTCTCTAAGGTCATGGAAAGGCTCTTTGAGCCCAGTTCCAGATCCATGCTTTGACTGCTCACCCACAATTCCTGCCTGATAGTCACACCAACCGTACCCTCTCGTGTGAGGGCAATGTGTTGCAGAGGGAGGGATGAAATAGGGCGAGATAAAGGACCAGAGCAACAGAGAAATTCAGATGGCGAATTGCCTTGGTGGATCTGGTCCTGAGTGGTATATCAGAGCAAGGGAATGGTAATAAAGGAAAAAACCACCTGGCTTGCTCTCTATTCCTTCTCTTTGATATGTGATTTCTTGGGGAGCTCCCTGAACTGCAGATGGCAGCATGTGATGCTTGTTTGCTTTGAAAAAGGAGGAAAGTACGTACTGGTTTTTCTTCTTTTTGGAGTATTTCTGCCTTTACCTGTTGTGGCAGTTGCTTTCTTGACAAATGCACAAGGAGAAGGAAAGGGCAATGTGAAAACCTAGCTTATGTGAGAATGTTCAAGAGTGATCAAAATAAAATCTCTAATATCTGAGTGCTCCACCTGTGCATGAGGGATTGGAGTGCCTATCTACAGCAAAATTTTTAGCAAACCATAGGCATTTCTGCCACCCTAGCATCGTGAAGGGAAGCTGCTTGTTTTTACATTCACAGGTTCTGCAAAAAGAGCAAATGGTGTTTGGATTTAGGTGTTTGGATTTCCTTTTTGTG
The DNA here is from genome assembly GCA_030449065.1 of Oceanodroma leucorhoa. Taxonomy (NCBI): domain Eukaryota; kingdom Metazoa; phylum Chordata; class Aves; order Procellariiformes; genus Oceanodroma; species Oceanodroma leucorhoa. The sequence goes on from JASVER010000099.1 coordinate 1,972,791, forward strand.
TCTGTAATGCAGAAACAAGCTAGGTTTAAAACCAATTGTCCAACTGTCATGTGTCTCTGCAGCAGCTCTGCTACGCAAAACACTAGTCCTGCAAAAAATTAGTAGSTCTGCACCATTGTGTCACCTGCTTAATCATGCTCCTGATCTTGTTTTTTGTTCTTCAGTCATGGTTAATGTCTTTGTCAGGAATTCATTTGTAGCTTTCATGTGGCTAATCATGTATTCCTGCTCCTACTGCTGAAGATGTGTAGTAATCTGTATAACAGTTTCAGCTGTTCAGCTTGGACTGAGGAGCACTCTGGAAGTAGGCATCTTCTTAGGCATCCACACTCTTGTTTCCCTGAATCCTAAAGTTGGTCAAACAGTGCTAACAATATACCTTCCTCTGGTTTCTCAAGGCGCAAAGGGCTTGGTGGCTMTTTATGACTACCAGCTCCTTCCAGCCTCAGCAGAGCTGTAGCAACGTACTGTTCCTATAGGGTTACTATCATAGGTCAACTTGTAGCTCCTCCCTGTGTCTTGACTTTGTATTACTTTTGGTGGATAAGACCTCTTTAGCATTTTGCAAATTAAGTTAAATCAACCACTCTTCACTCTGAGAGTCTCTTGTAATTAACAAAATMTGTTTGAGAGCAACATGATCTTTTTCTTGTTTTTTGTTTTGAAGTTGGTCATTGTGTGGCTTTTGAGCTTCAGMGGTCGATGCCAGACAAAGATTATGATACGTGTCAATGCTAGGGGATGTTTTTACCACAAGTGGCAAGGAGCAGGCAAATGAGTGTGTAATGTAATGAATTGGTATGTTAATTAAGGACAGCAGTGACAATCCCTGATTGAGCGAGGTTTGTACTTCYTGTTATTTTTGTGTGTGTGWGTGTGTACCTTTTTTATGAAACTCTATSGAGATACTGAAGCATTACACTGGAAAAGGGGAGCAGCTTTCTTCCTTACTTTGTAARAATGCCTAAACTGGATCAAACTGAAGGTTCCTCTAGCTCCATCCGGCTGTGGCAGCTGTTAAAAGTGGATGCCCAGGGGAAAGGAAAGGGTAAATATAGAAGGCTGCTTTCAGGGGGTATTCTTTCAGCCTCCAGTAATTTACATCTCAGACTTCACAAACCAGAGAGGATATCTTTGTATTTCATAAGCTTCYGTGAACTACTGTTCCGTAAATCCAGTTCCTCCTTGAGCCTGTGTAACTCTCAGTGTCCATAGTGTCCTATGGCCAGAAATTTCAGAGCTTTGCTGTATGTGTGCAGAAGGTCTCTTTAACTTGTTTCGACTGACATGCTTGCTAACTTTGTTTGGTGGCTCACAGTTCTTGTATTGGATGTTGTGCAAACAAGTTATTCCCTATTCACCCATTCCACAGCACTCATGGTTTTAAAGAGTTTTGTCATACCCACTCTCAGTCATCTTCTTGGCCTATGTCGTCAGTTCTTACAATGAAGCTGTTCTGTACTTGTGATCGCGCTTGTCCTTTCTCTTTGTTTTTTTCCAAGTCTTCTGTAGCCATTTTGGGATTGAAGAAATAAAATAACACTGTGAATTTGAGATGTAGGGTCACAGTGGGTATAGAAAACAATATAATGTTGTTCCGTGTGTTCTGTTTAATTTCCTTTCTAGGTTTCTCACATTCAGTTYGCTTTTGGATGCATATGAGAACCAAGTGTGATATTGTCATGAAAAATTTCATCATCTAAGATTGTGTTCCTGAGTCCAGTGGTCAGCTCCAAGCCCATTGCTATGTCAATAAAGTTAGGATTGTTTTTTCCCTTGTGTGCATCATTTTTCATTTTTTCTAAAAATAATTTTATCTGTCATTTTAAAGCTTGGGCTCATTAGGTTCTGCAATCCTTCACAATCTGCCTGCATTCCTTACTACTGAGTAAATCACATCAGCACCAAATTTTCTGTCACTATCACATTGTCTGTGTGTCATTTTGAGTTGGTTGATCGATCAGCAACTGTTTAGCACAGAGCCCTCTTGTGAAACCACCATTTGTTCCTACCCTCTGGTTCTTGTCTGCTAGCACTTGCCATTGATTCAAGGGCCTTCCCCTCTCCCTCCACTGCAGTGGCTTAGTTTCTTCGTGCTAGTTGAATCCCACTGGGAAGTCTAAATGTCCTGCATTGGTTCAGTCTTCCTTAATCACTTGCTTGTTATTGCCTTTGGAGATGTCCAGTAGCTTTTTGAGCAGGACTTCCTTTTACAACAACTGTTGGTTCTTCCCCAGTATGTATTGTTTATCATTGTGCTCCCTAATTATGTTCTTTATTATAGTTTTGACTTAGTATAGAGCTGAGGCTTACTGGTCAGAACCTTTTTTAATAATAATTTTCTCTGTGTYTCTTCAGTATTTTACAGTTCTGTAGTGCCTGTCTTGTAGCTGTCAGGTAACATTTGCTGGTGTGAAGGAATATGGATCAGAGCATTACTGAGAATTAAATGGTCTGTGTGGTCTGKTATGCAGTGTGGTGTACTGCATTATCTCTGCCTGCTTACTGGTGCTCAGAGATTTGCAGCAGGCTGTGAAACTCCTATCTCTAAATTCCAGTTTCATTCAGGAGTAAAGTGACTCAGAGTGTTTACTAATTCATAGCATGCTTGGTGGCTCATAAAAAATGAATAAGTGAATTGGAGTCCTGTTGTAGTGGTGATGACTATTTACCTTTTTTGCCTTTGTTAATCTCCAAGAGGCCTTGATCTCAACTTTGAATTTCTTCTTTTCCCGTAGCAGTAGTTCCTGTAGATCGGAATGGGGCAGCATAAGGAAGGCTTTTACCCTTTACCTCCTGTCTTTATCATTTGTTGATAAAGACTGTAGTCTTCACTGTCCTCCACTAATCTTAGGCTCTCAGAGGAGACAGCAGTTTCTGGAACTGAATGGGTAAATGCATTGAGTAGTGCAGTGTGTTATTCTTAATTGTTTTCTTCTTTTCAGATAACCAAATTAGGTTTGTAAAATCAGCGTTGTGGTACCATGGCTATGGCAGGCCAGAACTCTATCGGCTCCCCTCCGACGGCTCAGCGGGTAGTCGGGAGCTGCTGCTGGCATTTTCCTGGCTGCTGCACAGACTCAGCCTCTTGGAGCAGCTTTTGGCTCGGAACAGAGTAAAGACTGGGGATGAAACCTCTGTGTGCACGGTGAGCATGTTTGTGTCCTTCCACCTTATCTGTCCATAAGTAACCTTCTGTGACAGCAGCTGTGTTATCAGTAGTGTGTAATGTGTGGTGTCTTGGTACCTTTACAAATAAATGCCTTACTTCAGTTTTAAAAAAAACTTGAAGGCGCCAGCTTCTGGAACCTGTTTTATTTTCTCTAAACTTTCTGTATGCAGATGATCTGGGTTCCTTCCCTTTCTCAAACTCCCACCCCTGCCTGAATTCCCTGGTTTTCATTTCGAGTATAGGTGGGACCAGTGTGGGGGAGTGCAAGTAAGTGAATGTCTTTGATCTCTGTGCTTCTGAGTTTTGTGCTTCCGGACTGTAGCATGGGTGGTTCTACAGTGTAGGCAAACAGGTTTGCTGTGAACGCTGGGTGTGTTGGCATTGGGTAGAGCAAGTAATCCTAAGGCAAATAGTACTTTTTAAAAACATCAAGATCTCTAAAGGCAGCTACTGCTCCTGGGGTAACTAATGACCTTGTAGCCTCCTTGAGAGAACAGTGGGGGATGTTGTTGTGTTTCCATCGATAAGATGATGTTAGCACATAGAAGCCTGCTCTGAAGTAAGCTAAGGATAGCTGTGTGTCTGCTTTAGCTGCAATATATATATGTCATCAAAAAAAAAAAAAACCACCAAACAAAAAAACCAAAGCAAAAAACCCCCATAAAACCACAGTCTAATAATGTTTGGTAATACTGCTTTTAAAATCCATTCCTTGCATTTAAGACCGCATACACGTTACTGTATGGACAATTGCTCTGGAGCATAGAGCCAAGAAGCTCAGGAGAGAAGGTGATGTTTTTTCCATGTTTGTATCTTGTTTGTTGCAAATAAACTGTCCCTGCTCTTAACACAACAGATAACATATAGGCTGAATTTAAACTGATCAGTGCAGTGTGTTAGTGTGGCCAAGGCCTCTCTAGATGGTTGTGAGTTTGTTCTAAGTCATCTTCATCTAGTCAGACATTAATTGCTGGTCAGTCTGGTTCAAAATGACAAGCTCACAGAATTSTCTCATTTTTTGGCAAAGGACATTGAAGGTCAGAAACCCTACCTGCTGATAATCTTGTAATGTCTAAGACCTTGTGGTCTTCATGATCCCATATATGTGCTCCCATAGGCTGCAGGCTGCCTGGTTTTCTAGAATCTTTTTAGGGACAGCAAAGCAGGAAAGCGAGAGTTTGGAAGGCTGTGATATAGATACAGTGTCTTCAGAAGGAAAACACGTGTACAAATGGAAAAAGATTCAAAGGGAAKAGTCACCTTTGTAACAACATTATTAACAGTATTTTGAGAAAATGGCCACTCTTGCTACACAACAACTGTTTGCTGCACATAAGAGGGAGCGTAAGAGGCCGTGCTTGGTGCAGTGGTGTGAGTGGTGGTGCCCTCTGGTGATGTGAAGGGTGCCTTGAGACTTCAGAAAAACCACACTTCTGGAGAACCTTTTACTTTAAACTTATCTTTTTCTTGTTTTTCTTGTGTGGTAGCAGGTTATTTTTTGCGTCCTTAATTTCCATCACAAAAGACTGATGAGTGAAGTATAGCAGCGATGTGAATTCAGGAAATGGGGCAGCGCCTATGTTATTTTCTCTGAAGGTCTTAAGTTTTGCAAGTTCCAAAACTAGATGAAAGAACTATGGTAATCCAATGTTATCTCTTATGGCCACACAGAGGCACAGTGAGAAATTTATTACTGTGCCTTTCACTGCAATTCTTACCTGCTCTACCTGTGTTTCTCAAAACGCATGGAATACCCATTTCATGTTTTTATCCAATAACTGTCTGAAACCGTGTTTGGAAAGGTTTACAGGTCTGGAAAATTTTTTTCAATAGGCCAGACAAATTTTATAGACTGCGAGTTGGAGTTACCATGTGTATGTAAAGCTCATTGTATTAATGGCAACATTTCTTGTATGGTGTTCATCTAGCAAGTTTCCATACTCCAGTAAAAATAATGTTCATAGGGGGAAAAATGATAGAACATAGTTACAGTGGAGAATGTGTAAATAGTGTATTTTGTGATTCTGCATCACAAGAAAGTTAAACAGAATTGTGAGGGACAGGTCTTATTTTTTATTTGATCAGCGAGGCATTACAAAACCAGTAAGTTCAACCAGTAAGACCCAACCAAATTAAGATCTAGGAACGCCCAGGTAAGGAGGTGATGGTGAGTGTGAAGGAGAAGGTAGGTGGGTCACACACCTCATTTTGATTAGTCAGTCAGTTCCTTGTAAACCACTCATGAAAGCCTGTTGTTTGTTGCATGAAAGGGTGATAGTTTTGTTATTGTTATATGTTGTTGTTTGACAGCTATTGTTATTTTATGGGGTACCTTCATGTGGCGAAGTCTACTCATCAGACAGCGATCAACAATATAGCCCCTAAAATCACAATAAGAAAGGAAGAAGGTGAACTAGTCAGTTTGATACCTGATACCTTGTGAGTTAAAGTACAACTTGAACAATTGAAGTGCTGGAATTTTGACTCTGGGAATGTTAAATACCAGGCATTTGTGATACTTAAGTGAAGTGTTGGAAAATGTGTAACAAATTGTAAAGGCGTTGCTAAACATGCCAGAGGTGTAGTCTCTGCGGTCGTAACGCTCTTCTATTTAAGTAARTTGAAGGAAAAAAGTAAAAGAAGAAAGTAAAAAAGCTTCACTAGAGAAAGATCTGTCTCAAAAAAGAAGAAAGAAAAGGAAATGCTCTTTAAAACAATTGAAATTCTCAGCTGAGAGGGAGCTAGAAAAATCTTCCACTGCATGGAGTCTTTTTTTTTAAATTATTGTAAACAATTGAAAATACTTTCCTGAAATGAAAATGTTGCAAAACAAAAATCCATGAAATAGTATTTGGTTCAGTTTATTGCTGAGATCTCTGCCAAAATCAGCAAAGCATGAAAGCCAGTACTTACTGGCAAAGCACACCTGTTGGTCTACTAGTGAGAATAAATGTGAAGAAAATCCTTACCCTTTGTCTACATCTAAAAAAATGGAGTCTCCAGAACTGTAGGCATAGCTGTAGTTCAAACTGATATTCATGTGGTTTGCTTTTAAAATTTTGACTGAAGAGTAGACAGGATCTGTTGTATGAATAAGAGAGAATGCAGCTAATCCCTAAATTAAGGGTGCAGTCGTGTTCTGACTGTTCTTTCAGCCTAAGTTTGAAACAAAACCTACAGCCTGCTAAATTGCTGATAATATGCCAAATACCCAACATATCAAGGGCCAATTAAATTAATTCCTTTCATTTCATTTCAGATTACTACTCTCTGGCCTTTTCTTCTTTGCAGTTCCTTAGCAACACAGTTTTCTTCCCCTGCAAATTGAACACTTCCATCAGCTCTAAAGGATTTCAGGCTGGTTATTTATAGAGGGACAAGGGTATTCATGACACATGATGGACATGGAGTTCAGCCGCTGCATGGAATTCATAATCTTAAGATCCTGAGCTGGGGAAGGCTTCCACAAGCTTACTTTTACATGCATTTACATCTCCAGAATCAAAAGTGAAGTGATTTCTAAAATGATAAACTAAACAGTGGTGACAGCATGATGAAAGGGTTAAGGTGGTAGGAGGTAGTGCTTAATGTGGCTAATGTAATTAAAAAAATAATCTTGAGGTAGTTGTTGGTAAGGACAGGTATGGTTAGTAGCCTGGGATGGTTATATGGGTTGACTGCTTTTGCGTGTTWGGTAAGAAAATCCTTCAGGGTACCTTGTCTCATGTAACCTCCAGCTCATTTTTTTATTGGAAGGGCAGTGCTGCAGCCTCTCCCGAGCCAGGGTACTGCGTGCCTGCTGCAGGATGCCTCAATGAGCAGGACTGAAGGAGCCACTGCCCTCTCTAGCCTTACGCCCACGGCTCTCCTCCAGTATGTGAAGTTTATAAACTGAGGGGGTTGACAGTTAAGAGCTGACTGGAGCCTGTGTTGCTGTGCAGGAGGAACAGGAGAGGGAAGAGGGGATCGATGGTGCATGTCAAACTCCAGTACCCAGTTGCTGTAGTGCAAGTCTGTTCCCTGAATTTACTGTGCTAATCTGTCAGCAGGTTGGTGACTCCAGAGGCAGTAAGTGAAAGTTCAAACCTTGCATTGGTCAAAGGCTTGAAAAAAAAAATAATCACTAATTCTGTTAGATCTATAAAGACTTAAGTACAATCTGAATTGGAGGTTCACATCTATTTACTGAGTGTCTACTTGGGAATTCTCCCCTGTTGTTATTGCCTTAAAGCATTAGGCAATTAATTGATGGCCATTGTCTTCAAAGGCTTTTTACACCCCTTGTGGATTTCTGTCTCAAATATGCACTGCCGTGATGTCAGTCTTAACATCTTTTGTTGCTTTGGTAATCATGTACATGCAGATGATTCTCAAGTGGCATTCATTGACTCCTATTTACACATGAAAATCCTAGAGTACAAAACACATCTGAAAATGGGTAGGTGAAACGCTGCCGGGTAGGTGAAACGCTGCCGGGTAGGTGAAACGCTGTCCTTCACTGAACCTATAAGGCAGACCAGGGGAGTTCTCATATTCTCTCTCTCTAAGAAGCAGATAATTGTTTGATATAAACCTGCCTTTTTAGCACATTCAGTATTTGACTAAATTTTTTTTGCCTCGCTTTTTAAATTCTAGTGATACCATCACAGCTTTCTCCAAATCTACGATGGTTTGTGCAGATAATAGCAGTACTCTGTGAGCATGTATTCCTTCTGTTTCCAGGGAGGAATACTGCCTGTACTGGTATTATTTCTACAGCTGAAATTAATTTATGTGTGCCCCATAATTTAATTATGTGTGAGGCTGTTGAGTTTTTTAGATGGGGCTAGTAATGTTATATCCCTCATTATCACCAGGATACGTTGTACAAACACTGGTTCTTGGTTCTACTAATTCCCTCTGCCTGCCTCTTGCCCTCTGAGTGAAATTGAATGCTCCTCCCCTTTTGTGAATTTGTAGTAATCAACAAATAGAGCTATTATGGCTATTATAGTTGGAATTCAAGYGTGTGTCTCTAGCATGCCAAAGTGAACTCAGTTTAATTACTTCTGGTGGGGAAAAATGACACTAAACATGCCTTCTGACTCTTAGGTTTGCAATTTGATTAATCTTTTGTTTGTCATGGTCTAGTTTGGCTCACTGGATATTTCCAATATAGTGTAAGGCTTATGCTTGGTCTAATCTTGTTGTTGAAATGCCTTTGTCTTATAGAAATCTTGACCGTCACTGCCGTTCCATAAACCATGTTATTAGAGGAAAGTGTTAATGTACCAGCCAATCTTGATGTTCCTGCAGCAGAAAACCAGGAAACCTTTGGCACTASTGTCAGTAAATATAAATTTTCTGGGTTTTTTTCCCCTCTTCACCTATTCCAGTGGGGCGGAGGAGGGAATTTTATTAACCTATTGATTCTGAGTCAGAAGCATAATTATTTTCCAGATCTTTATGGGCTGTATTAGCCTGTCAGTTTTCATTTTTTGATTTCCCTCCCTTATTCCCTGTGCTTACACTTCTATTCTCTTTGTCTTCCTAGTAACTCTCACCATTTATCTTTTCGCCCTTTTTTGCTGCTGYTGTTGCCCTATTCAGTAGCTGCTAAGGAACACTTTTTTAAAAGCCGTCCCCAAAATCTGAACAGAGGGCACAGGATCCCTAAAGTTTCTCCTGCAGAATTGCCCTCACCTCATTTTTGCCRGCAAGCAATGCTGCTTTGCCCGGGGCAGCCTGGAGTGTTTGGCACGCGTGCTGCACCCCTCGCCACCCCGCCTCTGCTGGGGTGGCACAGGGGCCAGACCTTTGCGGCTCACTGGGCTCCTGCGTGGCTGACAAGTCTATTGTAGCACTCTCGTTGCACTGCCACCCACCTGTGAAGGCTTGTACCAGAAACTAAGGGAGAAAAACACTCGAATTTTGCTTTTCTGCCTTTTGTACTTTTTAAACTCACTTCCTGAATAGGTAATTATTGAACCCTGAAGTGTTATTTTTTATCTCCTTAGTTACTGATATTGCTTGTAGTCTTAAACGTATTTTGTGGTCAGAGGTGATTGCATTAGGAATGTGTTTTTGCTGTACAAGAACTGGAGCACATTTCAGTTTGAACTCTTGAAATGCACTTTTTTTGGTGTGTTAAAGCACAAGTTAGAGGTGATAGCTAAAATTGTCTCCCTTTCGTTCTGCATGTGCATATGTACATGCTATTCCTTCTGATCGTTTGTGGTTTTTTTATTTCCGTGTTTCAGACTTGTCATGGAACCTTTTCGCCAATTAAAAACAATTTCCTGGGGTGCACTGGAAAAGGAATGGTTAACAACATTTATTTTTGCCTGACACAGTGAATACACTTTAAAGATTTGGATTTTTTTTAGACAGCATGTCAAGGCAAAATACTCTAAAAGAGGAGTCTGAAATGATCAAAAAGGCTTATAATTTATTGAATTTGCTGTTTCTCTGGGTAATGTCTGAATTTCAACTAAATGCAAAATTTCTTGAAGCTGATGTTCAAGCTGATGTGTTCTGGATGGGGTTCTACCACCAGGCACTGGAGTCACTCGAGCTTTCACATGAGGAGAGGAAGATGAGGACTGGCATGCTAATAGGAAGGCTTAGCATGGTCAGACTGGTACTCTGTACTTTACTGAAATGCTGCGTACAGAGCGCCTTGCCTTCCTTGTCTGTTGGAGAAGGCAAGTGATTTTAAGATGTTTTAGTGCCTCTCCTGCCCTCCAGTGGCGGGCAGCAGCCGGTACCTTTGGTACCTATCTTTGCTCTATGGCCTTTTGATTTAAATGGCAACGTCCTCTTCTTTTGCTGTCCCACTTTTTAAGTGATCAGAATTTAACTCTCATTGGAGGATAAATAAAGCACTTTTTCCTCAGGACAAAAGGAACGCGCAAAGAAGGGCATGGCAGGCCATCTGTATATGGCAGAGCTCTGCTTTCCCTCTCCTGGAGGGCAGTTCTTGCTGCTTCTCTTGTTGGCTTCTTGCTCCAGATTTACTGCTGATGTAGCATGCTGCACCTTTCTCTCTTCACTGGTTACCCCCTGTCCAGCAGCTTACCACAGAGGAGCAAAATGGATGTAGGCAAGCAGGGCAGCAGCTGCAGGCAGAGGAAATTATCTATATTGCATTTCCTGAGCCCTGGGAAATGCAGTACAAGGCATTATCTATATGGCATTTCCTGAGCCCTAGAAAATGCAGTGCTCTGTGAGTTAAGGTCTACCCTGCCACATGTTTGTTTTAGTGTATTTGGTTTCCACATTTTACCTGAATACATGATGCAGTGAGCTTTGGGATTTAAATGTTACTTTAAAAGTAAGTGGTACCCTCGACCTTGCAGCTCCAAAGATAAGGCAATGCTGCTGTGCTCTGTTAAAGGCATAGTGCTTTTGCTCTATTGCAGAGCTCTTAAGTAACCTCCTGAATGAGTGAGGAGGGTTGGGATAAGGGACTGACTTGCTCTAGTGCCTCAGGCCTGTGGCTACTGCCAGACAGGCTTGTTTGAACAAGGCAGGAATGGGTCGGAGCCGTGTTCACATCTTCTGTTTTCCCCCAGCACCTTCTCTTTTTCACGCTTTGCCACTCAGATACTAGCAGAGCTCTTGGGAGTGCTATTGTGAGTAGTAATTTTTACAAAAGGCATTGAAATTTAAAAGCTGAAAGGCCTTGCGGAAACACAGGATTTTACGTTATTTTTTTTAATTGCTGAATACGCTATGAGCATAACTTCTACATTGTGAGCACTTACGTTTGTGGAAAACGTATTCTTCTGTGCAAGTATCTAGATATTTAATTGGTATGTGCATCATGTGGGAATGGGTTCTTACACCATCTATCTTTCCATGCATACGTCTAATCTGGATCCTACCTTGTCTAGGAGGAAATCCAATTAGTGTTGTTGATGGTGCTGTTAATGAAAATAGTGTTGTCCCTTTCTCATTCATCTGTTCAAATTGTTCGTTTTCACATTTTTCCCTCCTGCAGATAGATATATGGCTGTATTAATTAGGAAAGCATGTCTGATACTGTTGTTTCTGGCTATGGTGTTTAATTTTTTAAAAAATTACACTCTGTTTAAAGATCTGTAATTGCACAGGTTAACATATGTTATGTCACATCAAAAACGTTGTCTGAATTATGAGCAGTTCAGAATGAGCGCTCAGTAAAAGCTGCAGAAGCACTTTATTGGCTTGATTTATGTGATTGCTTTTGCCTTTCCCGAGTCCTGCAGCGAGGGATCTGGATATGCTCCTTCCCACCTTTGTGAAACCAGACTGCGTGCTTAGTGTAGTTGAGTAGTACCTGAGAATAAATAGTTTCTGTCTAGACCCAGGTTAACTCAGGTGAAAGCGAGTAGTGGGGTGGGAGTGTGCATTAGTGGTTTTAACTGGCAATTGCTTTCTTTTGCTCTGCTCAAGGATTGGCGTCAGGGAGTTGACTTAATGCGTATATCCATGGGTTAAACGTGTTATCCATGTTCCAGTAGGGCTGCTTCTCCATGGGAGGAACAGCAGGCTGTTTGCTGGCTGTCCAAATATGGAAGCAGAGAGCTGAGCCTTGGAAGGATTTGGAAGATGTCTGGGGCAAAGCCGCAGCATGCTGGGGACGAGCCGGCGGCGGCTGGGTCTGTCCGTTACCAAGAGGTGGCAGCTCGCGGTCAGGAAGGAGCGTCTGCCGGGGAGGTAGCYCTGCCATCGCCTTGCTTTTACAGCAGTGGAGGCAGCACAGGCCTTTTCATTTCCGTTGTATGTACAAGGCACAGTAAATTTATTAAGGTAAGAATTTATAAGCATTAAGATGTCTATATGAATTGGAAAAGTACAGAAAGTGTAGAAGTGTGATGAAGTTGCACGACAAAGGGTTTTCTTTGCAGTATTGCTTGTGGCATATGGTAAGATCTCTACTGAATCTTCAAGGAATTCTGCTTTAAATCAGTTTTTGGAGTTTGTTTAATTCAAAGTGTATGAACAGAGCAAGGTCAACCATGTACCAGGTCACTAAAATCCTCAAATGGAGCAAGTAGTGCAAAAAATGCTCCCTTCTCACATGTCTACAAACACATTGATGCTTATGTTGTTCTTTGATAAACCATTTATATGATGAAGTACTCGTTTAATTTATCTCCGTCCACTGTTGGTAGAACTGCTCTCTGATTTCCAATACGATGGAATTGCTTTGTATTTCAAACCAAAAAGAAAAGCTTTTATTTCTGCTATAAAAGTTGCACTTGCTACATTGTCTAACTGTAAGTGCATTCACACGTTTTGAAGAATAATCTGGCATCTTTTTTCATAACAATTGGACTTTAAATAGCCTGGGGAGGAATGTTTAGGACAAAACTTGTGTGGTGTTGGAGACTGAACTCTAGGCTGCCCTGCGAAAATTTTAAATATATGCTTTTAGAACATAAACTGTGTTTACCTCTGATTAAGCCAGAGATGTATTTGAGCTTGGGGTAGGTTGTTTAATTAGTGAGCTACCTTAGTTGGGATGGTGATGTGTTGTGTCCCGGAACGTGTATTTGTTATGGGGCTTAGCTGGTTATTTGCCTGATCTTTTACCACAGGAGAGCTGGGTTTAAGTTCTGCCTGAGGGTGGGTAGGGTGGAAGTTCAGGAATTGGCTTGAAGAAAATTCATGTAAATGTATGCATGTCACCTTCATCAGGCTTGTGCTTGCTTTTCTGAGTCTTGCCAATAAATGGATATTGAGATCATCTAACACAAGTACCTTAAGCTTTTAGTAGGAGTGGAATTGAGGGGCTTCATTCTAGCTTCTTCTTAAGTTACGCTAATCACAGGTGTTCTGGCGAGTCCACATTGTCCAGTTTGACAAGACTAGCTCTGATATCGCCAGTGTAATGGGAAAAGACTGACACTGCAATGAGGGTATCGATACGTGCTGATGTGGCTTTTGTACTGCAAGCCTGTGGCACCGTTCTGTAGCTGGAGCCCTCCCTTCTCTGAAACAAAATCAAAGAGAAACATTAATTGCAGCAAACAGTTTACAAGCAAAAAGCTTTTCTGGTAAGTGGCTATGAAATGATCTCTTCCAGAGCTGGTGTGGAGCATTCTAAGTGCAGAGAGGCCATTGAGAGCCCTGGGTAGTTGTCTTGGCTGCTTTCTTTATGACTTCGACTAAATAATATGCACTTCTGTATCTCAGCAGTGAATGTAGGTGTGTACCCATATTGCTGCATAGATTAGATAAATTCACAGTGATATTTGAAGCAAAGGCTCTAGCTTGGTCTGATATTTTAGTGATTTTTCTCCCACTGGGAGAGCAGTAAATAGTCTTAGATTGTAAAGACGGGACTAGAAATTGAGGTCACAGTATAATATGCAAGACCTTTTTTTTTTACCTTGTTTACTTTATGCCAGGCTAAGTATTTCATAGCAAAACTAAATTTCTTGTGCAGTTTGTGAAATAAATAATAGAGAGCTCCTGTTAAAAATGCATTGGCTAGCTTCCTTGTTTTAATATTAATAAGGCAGGTTGCTACAATAAAATTAGCTCTGCATGGTGTTTGTCACTGTACTGCCAAAGCAATCAAGTCTAATGCCATTCCTTCCTGAAATGAATCCCCAGGAGAGCAGTATTTGTGCCATTCTGAAACCTCTAACCAGGGAAGTTGGCGTTGAACTGTAAATTATGGAAAATGCAGATTTTAATCTGGGAATCCCAAGTCTGTCTTTGGCCTTGAGGCTTTCTGGCTGCTTATGTGAAGTGTTTTAATGTTGTTTACACATGCATTTTCTCTGCTGTAGTGACTAATATCCAATTGCTTGGCTCATCGTGTTTATGCACAACTTTGCAATCATATCTGTATGGTTTCGTAGTCCAGAAACCTCTCCTGGTGGGGGCAAGACAATCTGAACCATGAAGGTATTCAGCTAGGACGGCAGCGCCCTAGGACACAGTGCCTTTTGATTTAGGGGCAAGAGGCTGAAGGCATCTGAGGAAAAAGAGTGACATTGCAGTTGGCACAAAGGAGATACTGTCTTTTTTTTTTTTTTTWAAAAAAAAGATGAATCTGTGCCTTTAAAAGGAAAAGCCCTTTACCAAACCTGTGCCCCTGTGATTTATAGCATGCATTTATCTAAGCCACAGAGCAAAGGGAAAAAAACTGTAATCTTGATACATTTTGTTATGTGACCACAACAGCATTTTTGTCCTTATAAATAATATGAACATGCATTGTATTAGAGGCCTCGTCAACTGAGCTGATATTTAGGTTAAAACAAGCATTAGGGGGTTATTTGATCACGGTTATAGATACACTTCTGCTGAAATCTGCATTTAAGGCAAGATTAAACTCTCTTCATTTTACAGTTTGCATTTTTAGTTTAGGATCCAAATTGGAATTACATTCAAGCTTTGCCTGCCAACTGAATCTTTGTGAGATTTATTGAACATGGAAATCTGTGAAGCAGGGAAGCACATATGTTTAAATACCATCAAGGTCTATGGGTCCAAATATCTGCTTAAGTGTTTTCTTGAAAACAGTCATGTTTCAAGTAGGCTTTTTAAATTTCCACTTTGAAGAAATGTCTTGAGAATCCAACAACTGGGAGACACTTTCTTAGCTGGMGAACACCTGTTCTGAATAACCAGGCCTTCGCAGTTCTGTGTTATTTCTACTCCTTATGATATGCTGTAGTAAAAAAACTGGAATTATGGATTGTGTTTATTGTATGTACTTTCTATAGGCTGGATGAAATTGACAGCTCAGCCTTACTTTAAGTGGTGTTACTGACATCAGAAGTAGAACAACCCATGTCTTCCTCCCTTTTTAATTTGCAATCTGCAGGAGTCTTAGCTGAAAACGGAGAGAGAGATCTGTTTGTAAATGTGAATGATCTCTTTGTGCAAGAGGCTGGGGGAGGTGGAATTCCCTCCATGTTCCTTCGGAAATGTCTTGCTTGCTCTATGCCATTAGCCAAGGAGAAATTTCATCCAGAAGATGAAGGTGGTGGTGTGGTGATTTTTTTTTTTTTTTTTTTTCCTGCAGCAGAAGGAAAGTGGGACAAGATGAACAAAAGGAAACTCTTAGCTTCTCCCTTCTTTCCAAATTACTTTAGAGAAAGGCAAAACAAGGCAAGACAGGTGGTGCAACTGTAGCTGGGAGTGCCTGTGTGGACTCCTGGCCAATGTCACCTGGATGATTGTTTCTTTTCCTCTATCCTGCAAGATGGGAGATGCTGGATGAAGAAAAGAAAATAGCTGGGTAAGCACAGGCCCACAATTTTGTCCCTATATAAGGCATTGATTTACAAAATGGGGTCACCGAATACAGCCTGCAGCACTTTTGGGAAGACAGTGGAGGAGCTAAATCTGTTTTTTATGTTCTTTGACTTATTAGAATCTAGGCAAAATGTGATTTTTCCCATCTGGGTAAAGAACATGCTTGCTGTCTCAGGAACACTGTGTCTTCCTGGGTAYGGAAAATGAAAGACGGGAGAGGAGACAGCTCACCACGTCATAGCTGAGAAGCTGATATTTATTCCAGACTTCAGTACTTGTTTAGGCTGTTCCCAGTCCTGTATTCTAAAAGATTACAATTTCTCTCTACTGCTGGAACGAACTTACTTTTTTGGGGATTTTTTTCCTCTTTGGCCTATTTGCCTTGTATATTCTTCACTACTRAATGATTTGAAAGTGTTGAAGCTAACTTAAAACATTTCGGTATTCTYTTCTGCTTTTAGTGTGAAGATGATCTGCCTAACAGCCAGAAAGGTACAACTGAAATAGCACCTGAATATGGGCTAGACGACAGAGTAGATGTTCGATACCTGCAGTGGTTAAATGGGAGGCTGAGGTTCCAGTGGCGGAGTTTGCATGCTCAGCACCGAGAGCAATGCAAACTTTTGCACAAGGTAAATGATTCTTCTAACTCACAATGGCATTGTTTATTATTTAAAAGCCTTGTCAGCTAGTCCTAAATGTACAAATTATTCTTGTTTGCTAGTTCTGCATTTTCTGTAGGTAAGTGTGAATTACTCTAAATATAAATATCCCCACCTTTCCCCAGTGGGGGAGAACCATGAGAAAATTAAGTATGTACAGTGTTCAAAAGGTTATAGTTGTTGTATGAAAGTCTCTTTTGCAGGTTGGCACATTAGTCATTCTGCAATCATAGGCTGTCTCCATTTTTCTCAGAAAATGCCTGGTAGAAGCAAGACAGAGCATTCTGGTCCCACAGACAAGAAGTAGTGATTCAGAACTACAAGTTCATTGGAAATGTGGATTCAAAATATTGAGCATGGATGCTGGAAGTAATAGCAGCAAAATAAAATGCAGTTTCCCTTTCTGAAGTACTAGGGAACATCTGAGCAGAACCCAAAATCTACCTGCTTTTAAATCAGGAATCAGTAGTCGTCTCTACGTTGCTAAGATTCCAGTTCTGTTCCCATTTATGAATAATGTTTATATGCCTGTCTGAAAATCACAGACATCTGGGAGCATCATGTCTGCTTAGGATGCAAACAGCCTACAGTCCCAAAGTTGACAGTGATGGTGACTGCAGAGACAAATTTAAAAAAATGGTTCTAAAGATAGTCCTAAAAGTTATTCAGTAATGTTTTCCCTAGGCCCYCTTTCTCCATTCATATCTTGTCAGGTAACTTACATGGAGCCACTTGGTATTGTACCCAGAACCTTCACAGAAAACCTTTTTGAGACTAAGAACAGTTTTGAGAATTTTCTTCTCAAAGAACAACATTTATCAGAATGTTGTCAGAATCAGAACAAGAAGGTTTTGAATGAAGATGCCTTCTTGGTTTTAATCCTGTGTCTGACAGAGCAGTGCTGAAAACTATAATGAGGTTACATTTTGTTCTTTACATGAATTGATTGCTAGGGAAGATGTCTGATTGACAGCCCTAGGGAAAGATCAGGTGCTGTGTGTGCAGCATCTAAAATAACCTTTTGCTTCTCATTGCCCGCTGCGAATGTGCTTTCCTGATCTGGGAACGAAGATAGCAATTCACCGTAAGTGCAGGTGCAGTCCTTGGTTTTTGCACTGAGATTACAGACAGTGATGCTATTGGGAGAGGTGGCTTAGTGATATAAAACTCATATGAAATGATTGGCATCTTCTCTCCTTGATAAGCTACCTCTATTTAAGGTRTGCTGATTTTTATAGTAGGTGAGGCAAATATCTCCATAACTCATCATCAGTGCTCTGATTTATGTAGTACTTGGCAGTAACAAATCATTAGGCAGCTTCAATGCCTCAGCTTGCAGATAATGAGACCAAGGAAGAATTAAGAGCAGGTCGAGCCTGGGGCCTCGAGTACAAACAGAGATACTCTCAACAGTCCAGATCAGGTACTGAAATGATGATGAAAAGATGTGCTGACTGGGTAACATGCTAAACTTGTTGACAGGGGAGATGACCTCCTATGGAGACTGTACTTTGAATAAACTTGGACTTTTTTTTCCCATGTGGCTATCCAAGGAAGAGTGTTTGCTAAAGTTAGGACTGTTACAGTCAGACAAATATAAGAGACATGTTAGTTACGCTGCAGTTCCCTGGACCACGATTTCCAGAATCTGGACGAATAAGCAGGAGGGAGAGAGTTTCTTGGTTCATCCAGTTTCCCAAAGCTGCTGTTACTGCCTTCTCCAACAGTCATCACTGGACTAAGTTGAAAGCAATAAGCAGTGCTGGTGATGATTCTTATGATCAGACTATGCTATGCAGCGTATGTAGAGGGCTGCCATCACGGATGTATACATACGAGGATAGGCTGGAGCCCAGCTCCTCCATATGTGATCACACACTGATGTGTGCTCAAATATGTATGTGCAACTGTAGGAGTTCTGTTCGGAGCTGTAATAAGGTGCAGTGCTCTGATTTATATCTTA
This sequence comes from Oceanodroma leucorhoa, assembly GCA_030449065.1. Lineage (NCBI taxonomy): Eukaryota > Metazoa > Chordata > Aves > Procellariiformes > Oceanodroma > Oceanodroma leucorhoa. The sequence continues at coordinate 1,990,828 of JASVER010000099.1, forward strand.
GTCTGAATTAAAAGCAGGGAAATTGAAAGGTAAAAGTGACTTTGGAAGGGACTTCATTACAGTGCCACATTAATGTTAACATTTACGGTAACACAAAATACGACATACTTACACAATTTAACAGCTGCATAAACAATAATTGATATTTCCCAACTCTTTGTAGAGAAATTTTGGCAGTGCTACTGCATTAATTTTAAAACTTTTAAATTMGTCTGCTATGTGTTAGAAGACTGAGCTGACCCAATATGACCTCTATATGAGCTGCTGCTTTTCTCATATAAACCACAAACACAGTATGCAAAAGGCTAATGAGTGTTATGTTTTTTAATTATGCTGACAGATTTACAGAGGGCTTTCTCTACAAAATGATAATTACGGCTTTTACTTGCTCTGTTTAATAACTTAACAGGTTATGTATCTCAACTGTGGAACAGTCTTATTTACTGCTCATCATGAGCTATAATTTTTGCCAAGTAGTGGCGACACTTCCACAGATTTCATTCTGTGACTCACACAGGCTCTAAAATACCATRTTCTCTATTTGGGGCTTTCTGAGAAAAACACATCACACTTGGAAAATATGTTCTCATTCAGGAGATGACTGCTTTGCCCCTCTGTATTTTTTAAGTAYGGATATTGCTACTGGAAGTAAGAATTGTACATAGAGGATCCAGCAGGAGGCTACCAAGATAGTCAAAGACTAGCTAAGTTGGGCATGACCTCCAAGAAGAGGTTGAGGGAGTTGGGCTTGTTTGCTCTGGTGGAGAGRAGGCTGAGGGAGAGGTCACCTAATAGCTGCCTTCAGCTATTTGATGGTAGTTCARTTACAAGGATGGTAGTTACAAAGATGGAGCCATGGTCTTCTCAGCAGTACCAGAAGACAAAGGGGAAGGGGGCCACTGATTATAGCTTGGAAGGTTCAGGCATATTAGAAAAAGCTTCTRTGGGATGATGGGCAGCATTGGAGCAGGTCACCAGAGACGCTGAGTGGTCTCCAACCTTGGAGGTTTCCAAGACTTACATACAAAAAGCCACAAACTGATGTTGGCAATAGTCCTTGTTAGAGCAGTAGGTAGGACTAAAGACCTCCAAAGGTCTTTTCCRTTCCTATAATTTTATGAAAAAATTCTGAATCACTTGGGTGATCAGGGACATGTACTTTCAGGTTAGAAGTGATGACTCATGTCTTAATGAAATAGTACTGTACTGCCTGAAGAAAGGGTAAGGGAGAGGTAGGAGGGAAATATGAGGAGGAAACAGGCGAAAATAAATGGCTGTTCTTTCTCTAAAGTACACAGATGATAACTGAARCTGATTGCTGGGGCCTCTATCTACTCTATCCTACCTGCAGCCACTTAAGGTTGGTGGTATGAAGTTCTGTAGTAACCGGTGTAGGTTACTGAAGAGGGAAGCCTTCCTGGAGCTACAGCCGGTCATGTGTTGGGAATTGCTTGTTAGGGTCTGACTGGCTGTTCCTCTTTGCTGGTTCTTCTGATGAGCTGCTTTTCAGTGACTTCAGCTCCCAGAAGGCATGTTGAAGCTTACAGACGCACACATGTCCTGCTGTAGGAGGAAGACTTCCTCAGGGAAATCCTACCCTCTGTTGCTGAGGAATTTTGCAGCCTGAGGCTATGAGCTGTTGAATAACAGTATAATGGCTTCTCAACGTGGACAGGTTGGCCTGCTTTGAAAGCATAATATAGTAATACCATTATAATTCCCTCGAAATCCTCAGTGGTACATATTTACCTGATATACATTCAAATATATGGAAGTGTGAAGGATAAATTACCATGTTAAGGCACGCCTCTTGGTTCCTTMTATTCTGTTTCTTCTTTCTGTCAAGTGCCAGAGGAATATCTGTCTGCCTGGTTTTTGATCCCCCTTGAATTTGTAGGGGAGAGCAGCTGGTTTTAGTTAGGCTTTGAATTACCACTTAAAAAATGTGAATGAGAAGCCTTACATAGTTTCAGAAGAACAGGTAGGAACCTGTGTAGTTTAAAACTGGCATTGTTTTTTGGGTGTGTTAAATGCACTGTGCCGCAATCACCATATGAAAAGAAATAGCGGAACAAGTGAGTTTCTGCAAAACTGATGGATTTCCTGTGGGTATTTTCAGCTATCCTCCATCCACTAAAGACTAGGACAGAAATCACACCTGAAATAGCGGAAGGTTAGATCAGGTTCAGAGGTGAATTTTGTTAAGCAGGTGAACATCTGATTGTGGACTATGGATATAAGTTAGTAGGAATAAAATTATATTAAATGGAATTCTTGATGATAGAAGAAGAGTTTAACATAACTGGCAGTATCAGATCATGGTAAAATGACAATAATGGTCGTAATATGCTTGGAAACTGTAAGAGCAAGAGTTGTATTCTGTCAGTAAGAATGCAGAGCAGCACTGGGAAATACCTCCTATGAACGGAATGGTTTCTTGTGCCTCCTCTAAGATAAACAATTTAAAATAAGATGTATTACRGTGGATTGGATTAGTCATATCTATGTTTCTGACGTTGTAGTAAAAGAGTAAAGGGACAAGGACAAAGTCTTGATCTCTGAATAACAGAGGGCAGAGACTGGTACTGGGTGATTACCTCGTCRGTAATTTATGAGTGAGCTAAACTGCAATTGTTAGATGCATCTGCATCTTGGCATGAAGAATCTAGCATGTTACTCTGTAAATTACTACATTGGTTAATTATATCTTTTTTGTCTTGAGCTATTTGGTTTGGAAATCTAATTTTTTCCTAAAGTGATTTTGCTATTAGATCTCAATAGTGCATTCTTTAACGCAGTAGAAGTTTTTCCTCTCGTGCAAATGTGTGTGAACTATGAACAAGCCCCCTTTTCATATTCGCTTAGGGGAATCTTAGGGACAAGCTGATCTCCCTGCAGGGTGGCTAAGCACAAGGGTGTTTCGGAATTCGTACTGGAAACTCCTGGGAAGTGGTGCTCAGTGGGGGGCTCTGCCTGTACTCATGCAAGGGTTAGTGTAAGGTTAAATCCAACCTGCCTCCACCTCAGTCCGTTCCAGTGCCACGCAGCAACAGCTACACATGCTCTGTCTCTCACCCTCTCGCCTGCTTCTTTTACCTTGGTACTGTTTCCCTCTTTAAGCCTTGTTTCATCTTCAGTATGTTGTGGTTATCAAGAACAGATTGTAAAAATACAAATACTGGAATATTCCAGTATCCATCTAGTCTGGTCTTAGGGGAACACCTTATTCCTCTGTTGTTACAGCTTTAGAGTATTTGTTTTGGGCTTTAGCCAGTGATGCTGCTGCAACATACTTTTGAAGAGGGGCTGGAGGCCCAAAGGTTTGGCAGCCAGAGTTACGCAAGAATGCAGCAGGGAGAGGAGTGGCAAGCAGAAAGGAAGAACATTGTGCGGGGAGGTGCTCTTTTATTTTTAAACTCACATAACTCTGCACATGTGACAGATGGTTGTCACCAGAAGTGAGTTTTGGGAAAGAAACGCTAAAATATTCTGAAGTTTCAGGGAAGGGTTGATAATTACCCAGTGCCTGTCAACTTTAAAATAGTTGTCAATACCCAAGTGTATGATAAAGTTCATATTAGAATAAAGGAAGAAAAGCACGAAACATTCTCTGTCTTCTGGCAGAAATATTAATGAAATATGAGTGATTGTCTGACAAATGTGCACTGCTATCTTGTTTGGCAGCTGCAGTTATTACAGTAACAAAGGGATCAGCTCTGAATAGGAGGAATTGCTTTTTATTGTTCCCTTGACTAACTTGGGAAGCTTCTTCGTCAAGTAATTGATGATACCATCACCAGTGCAGCTGGGACAAGGTCCCAGTAAGCAAAAGCCCACAATATACAGCAGCAAAAGAGAAACTTACTGTAACTAGGTAGCATTTTCTGCTTTAAAGGAAGAAATAAAAAATTATTCTGAGGGTATCCTTTACCTCTGTTAAGGCTTCTGCTATCTCTGTAAATGGTTTCTCCTTTCATGCTATGCACAAGAGTGTGTGTAGTGTAAGGAAAAAGACTTTAAGACAGGATGAAAAGAGAAATCTTTCAGTTTTATTGTGGTGGCAGCAGCAGCAATTCCTGCATGTGATTCTGGTAACAATACCAGATGGACCATTTTGTGAGATGATTGTGGTGCATGATCATCATTTCCTGCAGGCTGTTTTAAAAAGGTCTGTTGTATTGCTTGTAGTAGTTACATTTGTACTTGTCCATTGGGAATGGGCTTGTAACCACTGGTTCACATCACCATTCCAATCCATGCAGCCGTTAGATGATAGCTAATGATGTTGTTAATGATCTGGTCCTTGTACTGACAAATATCTTTTAAATTAATCTATTCCAGATTCATTTATTCACTAGTGGCTCCCATATGGACCAGACCCTTGGACATTTTTCTGTCACAGAAACAGATCTCATTAGACAACCGGAGAACTACAAGCAGGTAATGCTTCTCCTGTAATTCTTCAATGCTTAGTATGCTTTACACAAACATTGTTCAGCAGAAGACTGCACTCCTTGTAACATGTTTTTAACTTGGTTTCCAACAGAAATAAGGGCTTATATACTGAATTGTCGGTTTCCTCACTTATAACTTGTGTTCACCAAATGGTTTCTTCCAGTTTGATAAACATAGACACAAAGGTATTAGGCTAAGATTTGTAAAAACTGGTAGACAGGTAGTGGGGAGAGACCTGACTGAAAGTGCCMCTGAAGAAAAGGCTTGTAGAATAAAACATTCTAGATCAGTTGGTTGTCTGCTGTTGTATACTAGCAGTAACCACATGTGGGCCAGCCAGGCAGAGTGTCTGCCTGTGACCTTGCCTGAGCRAGTTGTCAGTGAGAACATGGAAAGATCTGATTTATCTCTCCAGGAGAGCCAAAGCACATCTGATGTTAGCATTCATTAGTTCCAGAAATTATACAAGCTGACTACCTTTTTGGATGGTAGTAAGGGGCTTTATTTTGAAAAATACTTTAGAAGCASTGAATGGTTGAGGTTGGAAGGGACCTCTGGAAGTCACCTGGTCCAGCAAGCAGACTGCAGGTGCAGAGCAGGCTGCCCATGACCATATCCAGATGGCTTTTGAATATCTCCAAGGATGGAGACTCCACAGCTTCTCTGGGCGACCTGCTCCATGCTCAGTCATCCTCACAGTAAAAAAGTGTTTCGTTATGTGTTCACACAGAACCTCCTAGGACAACATCATTTTTCCTAGTGTACTGTTTTGCCCTTAAGTATGTATTTCTGCTGCTCTCAAGTACTCGATTAACATAGATGTTTCAGTTTATTATTTGAAGTAGTACAATTCACTTGTTTTAATACAATATAATACATTTGTTTTACAACGAAGTAAGTTTGTGAAAGTTCATTCTATGTGAAACTGAAGCAAGACTTTAAGCTCAGCCCTAACAAAATCAGTATTTGGCAAATTCCTTCAGTCTGTCCAAATCTGTTTACTCAAAGAAGATACTCTTTCTGCTGCTGCCTTAAGATCAGAAGTGGGCATTGTAAATACCGCACACAAAGTAATTCAGAAAAGTAGATTTGAAGATGGGAGGTAGTCTTATGTACAAACCCTCTAAAGTAAAGTGCATGTTAATCTTTCATTACTGAGCATTCCTTGGATGAATGGTTCACATCCAGCCTCTTGATAAGGTTCAACTGTTTAGAACACTTCCCTGGAAAACTATTGTTTTTCTAGAGCAAATGGCTAAGTCAGCTTGAGATTTCTTTTTCATTTCTCCTTCATAGTCCCCCTCCTACGGTTTGCTCAGCAGCTCAGAACACACAGCAGCACAGTCCTCTGAAGCCTATACTTTATAGTCTTCCAGAGCTTAGCAAATGTCCAGAAAGTCTGGTGGGCTGGTACTAGAAACTTCCAGGCTGTGTAGAAGGACTTTGCAACTACCTTTTTCCAAAGCCTTACCTTGAATATGTCACTGATCTATTACAGTAAAGCATAACGATACTCTAATAAAGCCTATTTTGTTTTGACTGTGCTGTTAATGAATCATTCCAGGAGTTTTCTTTCTTGCACGCTGCTCCTCTTCCTGGATGTCTGCTTCAGGTGTGCTGTTCAGTGGAGGCTTGGGATAAAATGGAAAGAATCTTTTTGTATTTTAAACATTGTGATTAGGTAAAGTGCTATAGTCAAGAAGGTTTAGTGAGCAGCTATGTTGCTTAGTTAAAAATCTGTGGAGTCTTCATTCCACCTTTCCCAGGCTTAAACAGCAAATACATGAAACAAGGGACACCCCTTCAAAACCAGGGTGGTCACTAAGAGAGACAGAGGCAGGGTGGCAGAAGATGTTTTCTTCAGATAAACTATGAGYGGCCACAGTCTCCATCTCCAGTTTCTGGGCTGTAACAGGTGCAATTCCAAACAGGCTCCAGCTCCAGTGCATGTGTGTTGGAAATTCTTTTCTTATGTCACTTACTGCTTGGACTGGTCCAAAATTGGAATTGTTTGTCAGCATAATCAGCTGTGAAATTCTTAACCTCTTGAAGTTCTCRAACCTATTCAAGAAAAGGGGTTCCTCTAAGCTGCTCTCTTGTGCCTGATTCTAAAATAAACAGGAAAAATTGCAGGAAATCATCACAACACTTCAGTATACATATTTTTGAGAGACTTAAAATTCTTATTGTCATCATTTGAGTGATCTTTGTAGTTTTTGTYTCCCCTTACCCTTATTTCCCAAAAGCAGCTTCCAGAAGTCATATGCTCAGTAAGTATGAAGAGCCCGATATAACAAGGTGGTGTGGACTTGAAAAGGCAAGGTTGTTTCAAGTGTCAGTTTTCCAGATGGATGTAATACTCAATATGCAAAGTGATGCTTCTTTGGAAAATGTAATAAAAAGCCTCTAATTTTCAAATATCTTGATAAGATTAAGTAAATTATGCATATTTGAATAGCTTGGTTTTCAAATATTGGTGCAGATGGCAGCACTCTGCCAAATGTTTTTTCCAAAAACTGTGAAATTATTTTTTCTCTTTAAGTAATGTGTCACTTCTGTTAATGTTACCTCAAATAACCTGCTGCATGGATTAATAAAAAGAGCAAGCATGTCAGTATGTCTTACTGTAATGCATCCATGTTGGTGGATGGTGTTATGAATTCCTTCTCATGTTAGGCATCCTTCAAAGGATAGAAATGCAAAGTGGATCAAAGTGTCAAAAATTAGCTACCACAGAAAGGACATTGGGCTGTTTTTATTGAAGCCTAGAGTTCATTTTCATCAAAAATATCCTGTGAGGTAAGTTGCTCTGACCTGTAATAAAACAAGAGATGTTTAGTCTGTSAGGACACAGATAGCTGTGAAGTTAAACTTCAGTTTATGAAATGGAAAAGTCATGCTACTCCTTTTCTATAGAAGTTGCACATTAACTTGTTTAAAATGTTCTTCCCTTGGACTTCTGACTATAAAACTCTTTTAGTGCTTTTATGTACAGGGATTTTACTGGACATTATTATTCTTTTATCATCATAAATGTCTTTGTCAGATTCATAGAGCTGGAACTTTTCCAAGAGTAATAGTTTTAATTATGTTTTTCTCTAGTGAGGCATGATCAAAATTCTAACTTTTCCTGTGGTTTGACTTGGCTGTGGTTATATATGTGTCTGGCTGTGAGTCGCACAGGTCACCGCTGTGTTTAGTTCCTGTGCCACCCAGGGGTGTCAGTGAATGGGAGGTGACGTTATTTCAGCTGGTGTTCTGTTTCTAGTTGAAGTACACGTGCATGCTCATGTTCGCTCTTGACCTCTACATGTATATGTCTGTCCTTTCCCAAGATGCTGTCATGTCTTTYTGAGCACTCCCTGGCTTGCAGAGTGTTCCACGAGAAATATGCTGGTGGTCATTTTCTCAGCAGAAGCGCCTCAGTGGTGATGGTTATGGAGCYGTTTGCCTGCGAGGCCGTGCTAGAACGTGGAAATGGGGGACAATTACAGCGCGGCAGCGTGCAACAGCCTGTGCGTTGCTAGGGAGCTTGGATGTTCATTGTGTCTTTTCTTTAAAACCTCTTGCATGTATCACTTAGAGTGTGCTAGAACATAGTCTAGAGCATCTTTAATGTCTTGTGTCTTGGTACATTTTCCAAGCTGTTATCGGTACTGCTCATTTTTAAACGGTTCCCCTAGTCAACTGGTGTGGGGCTGGAGGGCTGCTGTTATTTGCCAGCCTGAAATATCTCAGGGCAGAAATGGAGTTCTGGTCTCTGGCACTGCGGCTAAAATAGTTTGGAAGTGTACTGGGGAGAGCATGCAGAAGGTGTGGCTGAGGGTAAGCATCATTTGCCCCAACCTTTCCAGGGCAGTGTGGTCTATCTCTGAGGATGCGGTCACATTCCTCTTGCAGCTGTGAGGACAGTGGTTGTGACGTGCGACYGATTGGTAGTTTTTCATCACTGAGCATAATATAATCCCATTCTTATCTATGAAGCCCATTTACTTTAATTCTACATTGCAGTGTCACCAGTTCTGATGTTTTACCTTGAGCTCGAAAATGTATGTTGCACTTAAGAGTCATTAAATTAACTTCCTCATCAAATTGTTACCATATAGAGATCAATGAACTTTGAAGCAAAGCGGCGTAGTCCTTCAGTTTCTTCTGTCTCTTCATATACTGCTTTAAATGTGGAATTCAATCTTGCAGGTTTTGTGATTAGCAGAGATTAAAAGTTGTAGTCAGAACTCATGTCATTGGTACAGTGCTGGTGGTGCTGGAGTGATCACTGACATTGTAATGAATAAAGATGACACCTTTAAATGCCAGTAGATCAATTTACTGAGTGTGACAGCAAATAAATAATGCAGCTGTCAGCCAGATGGACACATGGAGAAATTCATAGAACTTGGGTGTGAATAGCTAATAATTTTGTTTCAGAATTTTATGAAAAATATTTATACTTGTTGATCATTAACACGTTTTAAAGGGAGTTTATTTGGCTTGAGGAACTAAGGTCCCTGGTAGCAAGTAAATAGGAGCAAACAAATAGTCTGTCTGACTTTGCATACATCATGTATGGTCAATTCCATGCCCATAAAAAATTCAGGTGAGCTTTAGCTCTCCAAGCAGCAGGGATTGGGTGGGATGGGATAGGATAGGATAGGATGGGCATAGCATTGCTCTGCTTTCTGGACTGTTCATGTATCAGGGAAGGAAGCCAAGGTACAGTATGTGTATTGCTTCCTTCAGTCAGATGGGACTCCATAATTTCTTATTGGGACATTCAAGGGGTAAATGATCAAGTTGTAAGATAAGTTGATTGTGGACCCCAAATCTCGTGGCAGTTTCCATGTAAAACAYCTGTCCCAGATGGCTGTTACAGATGGGTGACACAACATGGTTATTCTCTGTGAGTAATAGCCCATGGTTTGAATTCATGCACAGCACTAAAGAGCTTCTGTTCTTTTCAGAACAAGTACATTCAGATTGGGAGCATTAGGAACTGATAGGCTTTGAATTTTGAAAAATGTTGAGCATGCATTTACTAGTTACTATGCATGAAATTTGAGTCTTCAATTTGCATCATGTGCATGCACATGTGGGCTTGTGCACTTCTTGCATGAAGTCCTCCTAATCTGATGAAGTATTTTATCTGCGTAAGCATGTTAAACGGTAAGACCAACCAGTATATTCAGTGTACAAACACCATGTGAGAGTTTTTGGTCCATTGGTGCTGTCTGAGTGACRGCACCGCCTCCTGGAACATATGTGAAGGCAGAGCAGCAAAAGTGAAGTGTGTTACCTAATACAAGTTATTCAGCTGGTTACTGAAGAATTGCTATGGTATTGCATTATGTCCAGAAATGGATCCTAGATTGCTGAYCGTCTTGGATGAAAATGGAATAACTGTGGCAGGATAATTCCAGCTGCTGTGTGCTGGGCTATATTTGGTGTCTTTGTGCTGGTTGTTTGGGACTTCATGGAATGTTCCTGGTGGTGACAGATGCTGCAGGCAGGCACTAAATGAAAATAAACAGTTAAAACCCTGCTGCTGAGCTTGACACTGTGTCACATTACTGATTTGACACAGACCTGAACTAGTACTAGTATTTCTATAATCAACCCTGTTATGGTCTTGTATGGCAGGGGTGAAGGATATGTAGCCTTATTTGAATTTCAAAGAGCCTGCTAGAGGACCATCTGATATTTTATGATGTCCTTCCATCTGTTGTACAAGAAACAGTTGAACCAACACACTTCTCAGAGTGTAGGTACCAATGGAAAAAAATCACATTCATGCTATAGTCCGTGATGCTGCTGTGTAGAAGATTTATTCAGGAAGCGAAGGCTTGCACTGCATGCAAATTCCGGAAGAAAGATTTGTTCTTTTCTGAAAAAATGACCTTGAGCTTCAAGGACAAGCAGCCTTCATTGGTATAAATTGTCGTAGATTCTTTATCTTCTGTGATGCTCTGGCAACTAATTCTGTTTGATCTGGCCCTCAGCTTTTTTTATGTTCATTGCCTCATTCCCTTGGAAAAAGCCATAATTCTGTCATTTCTATCATGGAACAGGATCAGTATTTCATGTTGTAACTACCATTCTAATTAAGGACAGCTTTGCCTATTTGTCATCATGTTTCAGTTTCTTGAAAGTAAAAAATACTTGAAATTTCTCAAGTGGACCCTGCATAAAAAATAATACAGCATTAAGTTCGAGGGTAATTGCATTGGGGCTTGTGAGTATTTGTGAAAATGTGGGGTGTTTTGTTTTGTTTTTATGTGCATGTTCTGTCTGAAATTCCTCCTTGGCCAGTCTTGACTCCACAGAAATCTTCATGGGGATTCATTTTACTAGGTGTTATGCCAGGCTCTGTGTGAGCTCTTCATAGAAAGATTGTAGCATGGACCAGTTTTCAAGGTGGGGAGAGACCGTGTTGCTGTGAATGAGATCRGAAAGGGAGAACAATCTTCCTCAAAGGAATACAAAGGTCTGTGACACAGTTCTTGGAGCAATGGGGTAGAAGAGACAGCCAAGCCCCAAAGGATCTAAACAGAATGAGATTTTAGACTTAGTCTACACACTGACAGAATAAACTTAGTTTGAATCAGTAGTGACTCCTGACCATTTACTAGAACTGCTTTACAAGGCTTCAGATAACCAGAATCTTTGGATTCTGGCATTGTTGAATTTTCAGAACAACAAGTAAGCTAATAGATTCTGTAGCAAGAACAATTGTTTTTCTTTCTTTTACACAGCTTTTTAAACGTACAGGTTTTTCTAACCCAATGCATCAAAATTTTTACCTGTTTTTAAGAAAGTTTGTTTTCCATTGGTAATTGCTGCTGGGTGCATCTTAAGTTCTTTAATGATGAAATGAGAAGAAGTTCTAGAACTGCTGACCTTTAACAAATTTTGGGGTTCACCAATGAGTTGTATGTTAGACCCATGGACACACATGTTTTGAAAAGGTCAATTATGACAAGTTTTTTGAATTTGCATAATTATGCTCACCACAGCACTTTACATAAAAATAGCAAATGCTTTGCCCTTTTAAAGTATTCAGGTTTTCCTCTCTTCCTATCTTTAACTTGCTTTTACTTAAACCATTCTAACATTATTCATTGAAGAACACAGGGAACATGGACTGACTGCATTAGGAGCTGCAGGCTGGGAGCAGAAGTAGGGCTCTGGACAGGCAGAGGAAGGAGGTAGGATGGACAGTGAAGAGCCTCTTTGCTCTGGCTCTCATTCAGTCAGGAGCTGGAAGAGACCCCTGGACAAGAGGCCTGCAAGAGGGCAGTGGGGAGGCAAGGTGGCTCTGATGATGTCAAAGAATTCAGACTATCTGGGTGAAAAGAGACTGAGTGAGGCGCTGGAGAGAGGCTGTGGCAGGAGAGGCTGAATATAGATAGAAAGGTCAAGACTGGAGAGGAGAGTTAGGACAGGGGGCCGTGAATGGGAAGATGAGTCTCTCCAGAGTCTTGAATCACTGTCTTGCTCCTTGCGGGATTCTGAGAAATTTCCTACCTGCAGGAAAATGTCATTGCCCTCCAGCAATGGTCCAGTGGACAACCAATAGTCCTGCGGACAACTTACTACTGCTGCTAGTTAGTCTGTTGACCCAAGGGTCTGATCCTACAGATAAGGAATGGGTGTCTCTGCTGCGGTAGGAGGAATTTTCAAAAGTATCTTTTTAAAAAAACAAAGAAATTAATAGTCCAAATTGGAGTAAGATGATGCAGTGTAACATTAGTATTACTKTAAGTATGTTTATTAGTATGTTTATCCTAGAACTATTGTATCATTCAGAGTGCAGTGTCTTGTTTCTGAGTCAGACCTGTGGTGAAGAAAGTGGTTGAATGAAGGTGAAGAAATAGCAGTAAGAGTGGGGGAATTGTTGGAAGAGAAAGGCGAGGCAGTGGAGCTTTGTCCTGCAGGGCTGCAATATTTCTCTGCCTTTGGGTTCTCAAGTTTCCTGTGGCAAGTTACTTAACTAGACTTTCCATGGTGGGCTGCTGATGGGATGTTCACATTTTTTGTGTGCCCAATTTGATGCTCAGAGATCTGATTTCTGGAAATGAGTGTTCCCAGCTGCTACTGAACTTGGTGGGACCTCTGCTTGGAGCCTCTCAAGAGTTTCAGCAGTGCAGGCAGCGTCATCTAGAAAAATCAGATTTAACCCCAGATGGTGTAGTAGGTCCTTGCAGCACACTGCTCTGCTGAAGCATTAGGTTGGATCCTAGAGTCCGTAGCGTGGTGTGTGGTAATGCAACCTGGGCCAGCTGCCTGGTTTCTTCCACTAGAGCTGACCAGCCGAGACAGCGTGCCATGGCTATGTTGGCTCAGGAGCTAACTCAATGAAAACAACCTAAGGCATCTCTGCAAGTTGTTGAGTTGCGCTGGGTGGATGTATCCATGAAGTGTGTTATAGTAATTTTTAAATTCTTTGAAAATCGGATCTCAGAAGTCTCAGTTAAGGCATCCAAAAGAAATGGGAGCATTTTACTTTCATCTCTTTGCTTTCATTTCCCATTTGTAAAATGGCAATAATACTATCATTTCATCTCACATGGGTCATTAGGAAAGATAACTTGTTTATGTGGAAGATAAAAATTATGTCTTCAGAATGGGATTTGAATGATGTATGGCAAATAAGTCCATGGCTTCCCTCTGAAGAATAGACAGAATAATATGCAATTTAAAAGGAAAAGGAATAGCTTGTGGAGTGAGCACCAGCCATTCTGTGCCCTTGGTGAGACAGATTATGAAGGGAAATATTTTGGTCACGTAATTCTAGGCCTTATACACATGGGATGGTCGCACTTTTTAACTTTGAATGCTTCAGTTTCCAACCTTAGCAGTTATCTTGCTGGATTGTGCATTAGAAGTGTAAAACGTGCCTACTGCCATGTGCTCTGAACAACACTGCCAGTCAAAGCCAATGCTTTTTTTCCCCCTTGTTAAATTACTTAATGTTTTGTGTTGTTGTTCCAGCCACAGTGACTTTAGACATTTTACATGCATGGTAGTCAGATTGGTGAGAACTAACATGGGAGCTGACGTATTAATATTGCAGAGGAGAGCAGATCTGGTAACATACTGAATTATATATGGAGCTCCAGTACCTAAATGCAGGAGACCTGGAGGCTCACACAGGAAAGCTCAAGGGAGCTGAATGATCCAGAGTACTTGATTTTTGATGGTGGTTGTTCAAATAAGAAAGAGTGGAGGCTGTAAGGATGGATTTAATATGAAGGTCACCTGCAGGCTCAAACGAAATATAGCCTCTGTGCTGCTGTATGATGAACAGGATCAGGGGCAMGGCAGTGATACTTGGCTGGTCTGAGCTGGCTTTCTGACCCTGTCTGAGAGCGGCCCTGCCCTAGATTACTGCTTTCCCCTTGGTGCCCTGATACCGGTAAGCTGAACGATGGAGCAAGAACTGGCTTTAAACCCCCATGGGTTATGTTGATTGAAAGATTTATTTTTTCTCTCTAGTATCTCTAGTTTGGTCTTTCGGTAGTGTAATGTCAGGAGCAGAGTGCCGGCCGCGGTGCCGTGCACAGTGAAATCTGCTACACTGGGATGGGTGCAGTTTCAGAGCCTGCAGGGAGGATGAGCTGTACCGGGAAACCCACATTTTCCTTGTGTGTGAGGATGTTCAGCGCAATACATTAAAGCGTTTTGTTCCTCTTAGCAGGACTGCCTAGATCACCTTTAAAATCCAGAATGCTTTCTACTTATGATTGTTTTTCCGGGAGAAGGCTCTGTTGGTTTGAAGCTTGGTACATTGAAGATTATTGAAATTGGAAAAAGCTGTTGTATTTTGTTTCTTCAGCTGTGTACATGGGAACCCCTCCTTACAATTGCTAGAGCAGCAGTGGATACTGTCTTTCCAATGGGGTGATTTGGTTGTTGTTATGTATTTCCTGTAGAGTRGGAGAGTGGCTACTGAGAAAACAATTTAAAAATGAAATCAAAAAACTCTTGGTGATTCAGATATCATTTTTCCTTTTTACATTTCATCGCAAGGAAAGAATAAGCACTAAGAAAGCAAAGAAACTGTCAGTGACAGCATGTGCTGCCCACCCTGTGCTGCGTGGCAGGAACAAAGAATTTTATTCCTGCCTTTTTTTAATGATTCACTCTACAGAAGGAGGGTGTAGGCTACTGTGTCATTTTGCTTCTGAAATACTGTAGGCAATTGGTTTTCAGTTCATTTGCTGACATTTATTATATAAAACATGGTTTGCTACATAGTTATTAAAACCTGTTGGAAACAGTGGATCAGGTACTCATTTGCAAAAATGAGGCAGAGCAGATGCAACCCTTGTCATCCGTGTAAAACCAGGAAGAATTACAGAGGTCAAATGGCTTTGAAGCTGCTTTTAGACAGTGTCTACTTGTAGCTGGGTTCCTGAACCTTCTTAAGAAATTGAAAGGCTCTGGCCAGCTGGGCACTGTAGAAGCAAGAGCAATCAAATTGTGCAAGATAATGTATATTGGTATTTCTAAGGCAGATTCAAGTCAATTTTAGAAGGGATGACTTTGAAAAAAAGTTAAATGTAAATTATTTGCCTTTGGGTGCTTTGTGTGGTCTCCTGTTGGAGCAGACAGCGGACCAGTTGTCTTGGGTGAGGAAATGCTCTCCTAACTTCCCTGGTCGTCCCTGTTGTGCTGCTGCTGGAGGTTTTACCCCCCTCCAGAAGCAGTGGGGCTTGGCTTCCAGATCCTGTCTGGAAGATGGACAAGGACTGTCCAGAGCCAGGAAGCAGCTGCAGGTCAGGGTGGAAGTTTGGGGTTGGTGACAGGAGAAGGGATGAATGGGTACCTGTGGGAGAGTTAATTTAGGGAGGTTGGAGGGACTAGAAACGTATGGAGTGACTCTTCCTCATGCTGTAGAAAGAAAGAAAGAAGCCTCTGCAGGAGCTAAACTGCTTTAAATCTCAAAGARTGAATATGATCAAAACAATCTCTGTTTCTCCTTCCCTGCAACTGTCTGCAGCATTAGATGGTCTTTTGCTCCTCTGATGCCTGCTGTTACCAGCTGGTTCAGTTCCGCCTGCTCTGGGACAGGCACTTTCCACCTCCGCACTCCCCTCRGATCCTGCTGGTGGTTCCCTTTCAAGGCAGTGTGGAGTATCCCATCCCAGAAGGAAGCAGAGACATGTAATTAAAGAGCTTTGAGAAAGCTAGATAGGGACAGAGAATGTGCCTGTGTTTATGTATCACTAAAGGAAAATCCTTACATCCTGATAGCCAAGTTAGTTAGAGATAGGCTGGATAAGTGAGTGATAATGTGACTGGAAAATTGTTTGGGCAACTTAACTCAAATTGGTGTCTGGTTGTTAGTGATGTCCCTCTGGGATCAGCTTTTGGGCCAGTACTGTTTAACGTCTTATTCAAGGCTGGAATGATGGGGTGGAGCACACCACCAGCAAGTGTGCGGACAATACCGAATTGGGCATACCAGTGAACATGCTGGAGAGCAGYGCTGCTCTTCAGGGGGACCAAGACGGGCTGGAGAAATGAGCTGAGAGGAGCCTCAGGAAGCTCAGTAAAGGCTAGTGCAAAGGCCTGCATCTGGGRTGGAATAACCCCTTGMAATGGCACAGGCTGGGAGCTGGACTGCTTAATAAACAGCTTTGCAAAAAAGACCAACCCCTGGGGTTCCAGGTGGACAAGAAGTTGCTCAGGAGCCAGTAGTGCRCCCAGGCAGCAAAGGCGGACTGCATCCCAGGCTGTGTTAGCAGGAGTGCAGCAGCAGGGCGAAGAGAGGGATCCTGTCCCTCTGCCCAGCGCTCGTGAGACTAAGTGCTAGGTGTCCCGTTTGGGCTCCCCAGCCCGAGGACAGTGGCATACAGGAGCAAATCCAGAAAGGCCACTGAGGTGGTTGGGGCTGGAGCATGGACCAGGCCTTTCTCAGAGGTGTACTGGGACAGGAGAAGGGGCAACAGACACAAGTTGGAACATGAGAAATGCTGGCCAAATATAAGGGGAAAAAATTGCCAYGACGGTGGTCAAACTCTGGAACCAGATCCTGGAGAAGGGGTGACATSTCCGTTGTTGATGTTCAGGGCTTGCCAGACAGAACCCTGAGCACCTTGCTTTCAGCAGGAGATTGGATTAGAGACCTGCAGAGGTCCCTTCCCACCTACATGGTTCTGCTCAGCAGCTGACCGCGTTAGCATGAGACCAGCTTCTTCAGCTGACAAGCACTAGGTTGTCACCCAGCCATCAATCATTTAGTTGTTGAACTCTCTACCTGATTTCACTTTCCCAGTGCCCCTTCTTGGGAAGGATGCTTTATTTTCTTGTTACTCCAGACAGTTTTAGTGCTAAAATATTTCTTCAGATATTTTTTAAGCAAGGTGGCCTCTGGCTGCGATTAGTGTCCCATTGGAAGAACTGGCTGCATTATATAGCAATACTAAAGCAAATCATTCTACCTCGTGGCATTATTACCTTGATCTGAAAATTTCCCCAGGCTGCAATTTGTCACTAATATTGCCTTCAGCTAAACTTATCCATRCAAAAAAAAAGAGGAGTTAATAGAGCTGCAGTTCTGGAGTTGCCACCATTTTTTTGGGATGAGTTATTACTTAGTACATTTTATTGACCAAGCATGTAGAATTCTTGGTCCTTGAAAAACGATGCAGTGGTTCATCACGGACTCCATAAATTGTTGGACTATGTAGCAGCAATATCTTAGTCTCCTACACCATAAGAAAGGAAGGTATCTCTGAAGCACAGTAGATACGTACTGCGCTGAAGTACGAACTGCACTAKGTGGCTTGACTGATATGAACACTTGGTTGTGATTGCCAGTGACAGAAAAACTGATAGGATGATACTGAGTTTCACTGCTGCTTTTGTGCTTTTGCTTGTTTTATGCCGTACTTAACATAATTTGAATGCTGTGACAGTGACAATGACAGTGACATACTATAATATAATTCCACCTGAGACAATGCAGCTGGAATTAATAAGCTGGAGAGACAAGGCTGAGGTGCTTTGTCATCAGTTGGCATTGGGTAATTTTTTTTTTTGKTGGAAGTGCTAACAAACCCAGTGGTGGGAGCAAGCTGCCCCAGCTCAGGTGATGCTTTGGGCCAGCACGGGGTCTCCAGGCAGGCTCTGTGGTCCCATACAGTGCTACGGAAAAGGTTGTACCAGCATCACATCTGGTGTCTGTAAGCTGAATGATGAAATTCCCATTTATCAGCTGGGTCAGGCTGATGTACAGGGGCATGTGTGGTGTGAGAGGGGTGTCTTGTCTCCACATTCATATCAAAATACCCAGGTCATGCTGCTTCTTAACCTTCCTTGGTAGGAGACTTCAGAGTGAGAGTTGCTTACTTGCTGCCATTCTTTGGTGATGGAGTCTGGAAGGGTCTCATTGGTCCAGCCTAGTGGATCTTAACTGGGGTATTGGTCGCTGAAGGAACAAATTAAATCTCAGGAAAAAAATATTAAGGTGAGGAGCTTTAAAACTCATAACCCATCTCTTGAATTGTGCCTTGAACCTAACAGTAGCCATTAGAGAGTGCAGAGCATCTTTGCTTGTGGGGTCTTTACTGTTGTTGTTTTCATCCAAAAGAGAAATCAGTTATCAGCTTCTAACAGAAGAGGGACTTCAGGCTTGTCACTCTTCTTTTGTGCCAGAACATGGCTATTGATGAAGGCTGATCCTGAAGCGCCCCAGAGCTATGATCATCTTGTGATCCCTCGCTGGGACCTCTGTTGTCCTGCATCCACCGCTGCATCAAAAAGACACTTAAGCCATCCAGAAAGTCAAGCAAAACAGGATCATTGCATTCTCCAGCCTCATGCTAGTTAAAGAAGCAAACCGGTTAAATTCATATATTGCAATGGCTTTGGTCACAACTTAACTGTTGCTGGAAAACTGAACGGACCTCTGTTTTTTAGAGGTGAGAATGCAGCTCAGTTTGGGAGAAGACTGGTAGAGCTTTTTTTATAGCCTTGTAAAATTAAACTTTGTGTGCAATTGGCCCATAATGTTAACTCAGCTCTACTGGCAGGTATTTTTGGTYTTTTAAATAGCCAAGGAAATAGAGTTATAAAATCAACATGTTACTCATGCTTTGCAAGTGGTTTCGGATTTGTGGTTCTTTTTAAATACGTTTGTCGCTTAATTTAAAGGGCTGTGTTAAGAGACTAGCAAGAGAAATGAATTGACATAAGGGAGACTGTAGCAGACTTTAAATTAGTAGTTTCTCTAGTCAATAATGCATATTTTAAAATGTGTGAAAATACCTGCATGCATGATAGGCTATGATGGCTTGTCAAAGAAGAGCTAGGCTGGGAGAAACTGTATTTATATCAAGTTGGCAAGCTTAGACTAATCCATGTATCGAATAACTTTTAAAATTCATTGTTTAACTAACATGAACATCTGTGATAATTCTGTGTGCTGTTGGGTCTCCAATGGTGGAAGCCATTCTTCTTTATGTTTCTTTTTCTGTCTTTGGGTGAGAGCTAAATTTTATTTAACTTTTATATTTGTTAGGGCTTAGAGGTTGGGTTTCTGTTGCTGTGTRCGCTGTACAAGCCAGTCCTAATCATGATGTACATCTGATGGTGCCCTGGGAGTGCAGGTGAAGCCATGCAGCTCTGTCCCTGAAGAGCTGTGCTTTGAAGCAGAACTGGGGAAGCCCTGGATGTCACCGCTCATCCAGTCCCAGGTTAAGGACCAGGTRGTCCTTACAGACCCCAACAGGCAGGGAGATGGCAGGCACCTGTGGGGTGCACCAGGAAGGTACTTCAGTTGTGCTTCCAAGCCCCTGTTCTTGCAGGGAGCAGACAGGAGGGAGGGAAAAGGAGGCTTGGGAGCCTTACGTGGCCTTTGGGACTGGCAACCTGGGTTGTACTCAGTTAAGAATAGATAAACCCATATGGAAAAGCCCCCACAGGAGTTTAAGACATCACTTGTGCACAACTTGTGCTACATAGCCCTTTATTTTGAAGAGAAAGTACTAAAGCTCAGGGGAAGAAAAAAGCCAATCCCTTGGCTTAGTAGGTGTTTGTTATACAGGCTGATTTAAAAAAAAAAAAAAAAAAAAAGAGGCATTTCTTTGGCTTTGTATAAGGATAGTGTTTTTGTCTATTCACTGCCAAATGCAGGATAAGGATGTCAAGGAAGGACACAGTAGGTGGCAAGGATGGATGGGATAATAAAGGGGGGAGGGTAAAACCTAAACGGTTAGTTCCCCTGCTGAAGTTAGTAGTCATAACACACACACACACACAAAGGAAAGGAAATGCTCCTCCTATGACTAGCACTTCTGCATGGTGTAGTAACATCCACTGTGGAAACATACAGAAACCAGGATATTGGTACTCTTCAGAAGTGTAGCATCAATTCTGAATTCAGATGAGTTTAAAAAGCAAATTAGAAATTGCTTGTTCCTGTTGATTTCTATGTGCGTTTTTGTGGTCTGTTAAAAATRCAGGAAAATGGGCAAGTATATGGGRGGAAAAAAAGAAAAAACTGAGCATGGATAATGCTTTGTTCTGTGTAMAGAAACAGCCTGAATAAAAGCAGATGAATAATGGTCTTTTTTTGACATCAGCTACATGGGGGTTCTGGTTGGCAGTACAATATGAACAGCTGTCAGGCAGTACAGTGATACAGTTTGGTGCTTTCCTTTGAAATGCTCTGGCTGAGATTTCTCTAAAGTAAATTGTGATTTTTTGGTACCTACTGGATACCAAGTGCTTTAACTGAGGATATATTCAGCTAAAGGTACTTAGTACTGGCTGAAAATTTGGCTCTTCAGGTATGCCARGTTAGGCACCCAAAATCAGTGGTACCTTTGGGGAAGAAAATGTGTACCTTTTCCATTCTCATACATCTTGATCTTGGCTGTTAAAATATAAAACTYGCACTTCAGTCTTCTTTCTCCTTATCTTTCTTCCCTGTTTTAGTATGTGCCATTTCCACATGGAAAAATGTAAAGTGATCCATTGATTGACCTGTTCCTCTGCAAATGAATGTCGTTATTAGTACATCCCAGTTCATTGCCTATCAATGTGAAAGCTGTAGTACAATTTTTATGTGCCAAATGCCTCATTTTGTTTGCTTTAAATTCCATTTTCTTTCAGTTTCATTTTAAACAGCTGTTTTCTAAATCCCTCCACAAATAGCAATTATGTTTTATAATGATTATCTTTGTCACTTAAGTTTTTAACTAGTGGTTTGATTTCCTGCTCTCAGCAATGTAAAATTGAGATAGCTCAATTGAAGTTCGAGCTGCGGTGGTATAAAACTGGTGTTGGCKAGTGGAAAAGTCACATATTTTGTTTCAGGTGTTGGAGGTTTTGCACCCATCTAAGCATCTGGAATTACACTCCTCCACCCAAAGCTGCTGTGTTTTGTATTATATGTATTTTATCTTCTGCAAAAGATCCAAGTCCTGTTTTCCCTTACAGTCTGCACCACAAAAAGCCCCATCCCATTACAATTCCAAAGGAGATGATGCTCAGTAGACAAGAAATACCTGCTTCTGGAGCCACAGAGGRCCTTTCCCCATCCCTGCTAGTGTTTCGGTCAAGGTCCCTGAGGGGTCCATAGCTGGCAGTGGGAGAAGTTCTCATCCACTTTTGTCATCCAGAAGCCTTTCTGATCCACCTGCCTTGTGATGGTTGGGCTGCAGTGTTTCTCCTGCTCTGTCTCAACACTCAGCGATATTGYAGAGAAATGACTTGAGTAGATCTTTATTTGCCTTGTGGCTAGAGGCTGTTTATTGGTCTGTTGGTTTTTGCTCTTCAGCTGCTTGTACTTCACACTACTCCCAGCGTGACTTTCTAGTTTTCAGGCCTATTTATTTTTGCTTCAGCCTTCAAGGGGTATATGGGAATGTCTTAAACCAGCTTTGCTCCTGAAGAAATCACAATGTGGAACTGAATCTTGGAGCACTGTGTCCACCTGCAGTGTTGTTTTTTTGTCCCAGCCTGAGATGTTTATGATATCAAGATTTTGTCTGTTTTTTGGTGAAGGGGTCTCAAAACTTAGCCCTGCTAAAGTGCAATTTGGGCATTACGTGCCATTTTAAACCAAATGTAATCCACCTAACAGCCTGCCTGCTGAGAGGCTCTCATGTGTCAAGGTTTGCTTGTTTTTTTGGTAAGGGAGTTTTGTATTGGTAGCAGAGATGAAGCTGTGTTGTAGTTTGTTTATTTCATCTGATGCTTGATTAGGGCTCTAAGCCTTAATCACAGTTATGGTTTACTTCTGGTAATGTAAATTGTGTAACTTTTTCATGAGTGTTTACCCCTTTCTTCGCATTTTTTGGAAGGAACTTCTGCACTTATCTTCTCTCCTGCAGTCRTTAGGTATTCAGATTACCAAAATTCAAGTTGAATAAAGCCATTTCCTATTAAACAAGTAAAAGTATGAAATAGTCTCTTGATACTTTCCCCATATAAGCTTTCATACTAAACCAACCCTGTCTCGAGCCCTGAGTCATATACTTCAGAGATGTTGGCATTTGGAGTGAKGTTTGCAGTGATCTGGACTCCAATGCATGTTTTGTGTCTACAGTCATACGTGAATAGGTGATGAATCAGCAGTATTTTGTCACTGAGCCAAGAAACATAATTTATTGCTGAAAGACCGTTTTTTGTCTGTCTAACAATAGGATGATTTTCTGAGTATTTAGGCAGAACAATTTTTGATTAAAAATGCTTTTGCCAGTGATATGGTAGCTGAATTATGATCTGTGGGCATCAGAGATTAAATACTTGTTGCAGGGAGCTCTCTAGATCTGAGCCTATGAAAAGGATGCATTATGCTGCAAATTATTAAATATTGATTTCTGTAACAGTCTGCAGGCATCAATGAATTTAGCAATATGCTAGCAAATAATATGAAAAAGATTAATATCTCAACAGAAAAAGTAATTACAAATACGTTTAAATAATGATTTTGGTGCGAGTTGGATTTGTGGATACCAAAGAGGACTCGACTTTGGCCTCTTGTTGGGTATCCAAAACCACATAGAAGATGTTATCACGTAGGACTTCTGCAGCTGAAGTTCCCAAAGTTTCCTGAGTTCTGTGAGCCGCATTGGATGCGGGATGTTTGGCTTTGGAGATCACAGCCACATGTCAGAGGAAGCGAGGCTTGTTCTTTACAGAGTTTGCATTCTGCTGCGTCACTCTGACCTTTCCTGGCAGCCTKCTCTGAGACAGCTCAGTTAAGCACAGTTTAGCCTCTATAGCAAAGCTGTTGCTTGCAAGTGCTTTGCACCAGTGATGGTTTCTTTACAATGGTTTAGAGAAGTTGTTACTACAAMGTGTTTGCTCTCAGCATTCATTATGGAATTACTTCTCCACAGAGATTAGCAATTTGAATTTGTCATTACTTTTTCTCTCAGTGTAAGTATTTTAGAGCAATAACTTCCTCCAGAAGAATGAAGGAAATGGATTTCATTGTCTTAATTTTGTGTGGAGGGAAAGACAATTTTCATACGTTATCCCTAAGCATCATTTAGAAATCCACGTGAGGCACATTTTTGACTTGCTGCTTCACTTTGTTCATGAGACAAAATTAATGCTCTTCTGCAGATGTTAGCCTTTAAACTTCATTAGGAGGCATGACAACATCTGGGTCCTTAGGTCAATGAAAATGAGCAGGCAGCTTTAGTTGCAGCTTGTGAATTTTCTTGCATTTTGAGAGGTTTATGTAGCAGCAGAGGTGAAACTGCTTATTGCATGTAAAAGCATCTCTCTGTGAACTGTTGTTGGTACTAAATGAATAAGAAAAGGTACTGTATTTGAGGAAAATGTAGAGGTACAATTTGGGCTTTGGTTTCCTCAATTGCAAATACCAGCTGTGGCGTGAGTGCGATGAGTGACTGAGAAAATGTACACCATTGACCTCTAAGTCACAAAATGCGTAGTTTAGTTAAAGAACAAAAAATGCTCATGAGAAGCTTGAGTGAAGGATGAGGTTGGGGGAAAGAAGCTGGCTGATATAGATAGTTGTTCATTTGCTAAGTGCAGGTATATCTGAGTGAAAGCCTGTCACSCCTGGCTCATGTGGAGTCTGTCCTTGTGACCAAATTCATGGCATGCAGATGTACAATCCATTGTCCCATCCCGGCCTTGAATGTTTATTTGTTTTTATGATTTTTGCTAAGGTATCTCAAGGATATTTGTAGTACATTAGTTTTTATTGTGTTCTGCTTTATTCTCCATGCTACAATAACAGCAGAGTCTTTCAAGGCCCATATAAAGGATGGCAGAGGATATTGGCATCTAGGAACAGTGCCTTCAGTCCCTTGGGGCAGAAACTCAAATGTTGGCTATTGCAGGCTGCCTAAYGCTGTCATGGCACATTCCAGCTAGGTTGGAAACTGTCCTCCTGGGATGAGCAGTGTAGTCATCCCATTACTGATTTATGGCTGAAAAATCTAGCACACAGTTGCTGGCCTGGCATTTCCAAGGGTGGTAATACCTTAGTGAAAGGTGAGGATGCCGTAAGTGAGTGAGTCAGATGAATGCTTTCAAATGAGCTGTTCAAGTTTTGCATAACTAATGGAGCAGTTTAAAAAAGAAAACAAAAAGCAAAAGGCAACAAAAAAAMCCCAAAATGCAAAAGATCCTAAGAGGCTTGAGGTTAGGAAACTGCCCAGAAAGCTGTGATTGTTGTTAAGGTCAGTTAACTCCAACAGRTAATTTACAGGTTTGGTGAAGTTTCAGAACCATATCCTTTCAGTTGTGGTGTGAAAGCAAGTTGCATGTGGCTTTTTTAACATTCAGGAGCTCCTCTAGTGACACTAAAACTAAAGATGACGACTATGTTTTTGTGGTTTTGTTGTTTGGGTGGTTTTTTTTTTTTCCTTGAAGGTTTAAAATGAAAAGCTCCCCATTCCAACCTTCAGCCCTCTTTAGCTGTCACAAGACATGTTCATGCTGCAATCACACACAGCTCATGACCACATTACAAAGGTACTTTAAAATCAAGTAACTCAGCTGTTGCCTGAATATTTAATCAACTTTTTGGCTGGGTTTTATTGCCAGCATCAGATCCCATAATGTAAACMATTTGTGCTGTAGATTACCTATGAAAAAAAGGAGAAAAGAGACAGAAACCCATTCTGCCACCTTTCATATACCAGCTGAGCTTGAAACTAGTAGAGTCATTAAGTGTAATGCCAAGTGTCAGTTGTGCGAACAAATGTGTAATAATTGTATTTTGGATCCAGCAGTGTTTTAGAGCAAACTGCTCATAATTTCCAGCAGTTACTCTTGCAAAGAGCGTTCCTTTCTTTGATTTCTTTATCTTCAAGTTTTATCTGCAGAATAAAATTGCAAAGTCAACTCATGCTTTGCAGTTACTTAAATTATATGTTATGTAGTAAGCAACTAAATCCAACAAAGCTAGCAGAAGATA
Organism: Oceanodroma leucorhoa; assembly: GCA_030449065.1. Classification (NCBI taxonomy): domain Eukaryota; kingdom Metazoa; phylum Chordata; class Aves; order Procellariiformes; genus Oceanodroma; species Oceanodroma leucorhoa. The sequence continues at coordinate 2,015,696 of JASVER010000099.1, forward strand.
GTTGTCTATATAAGGTGGGTTTAAGTGGTACTGATCTGGCCCTTATCATTCTCTTCGAGCCAGTATACTGTTTGTGTGTCATCTTAAAAAAGTTGTCTTTGGCGTCAGATTGGTGTTAAAATTGTTCTTTTCAAATATATGGCCAGTACTGAAATTGTTAAAGCTGGTAGGCTCTGATTTATACCTAATTTGTTCATCTATCATTCTTTCCAAGAACTTTTGTTTTACTGATATATAAATATTTAGTCTTGGAACGTCTCTTTCTCCATATATGTGTGTGMATACATGCGTGTTATGTGTGTATTTATGAAAAATTTATAATTCATATAGCTAGAACATAAYCTCTCTCCTTACAAGTGCTCTCAGGTAAAGGGAGAGATTCCTCATGCACCAGATCAGCCAATTTATAAAATACGTAACATTTTTAGAGGGAGTTCTTCCATGCTATTTCGGAGCATCAGAGATCATCTCAGTTTGAGTGATCTGAATAAGGGATGAAAGGTTCTGGGGGAGGAGGCAGAGAGGACTGGAGGTACTGGAGTTCTGAGTTTTCTACAGATATGGGAGCAGCATGGGAAGGAGATACGCTGGACTGGTGGAGGTACCTGTATATCACAGTTGGGGTCATTACTATTGAATATGAGGAGACCCAGTCAAAGACCAACTGTGTAATTTTTATCTAAGAGAAGGCTGTACATGGCCTGGAAGAGAAGAAGGTGTTTAGACTTTACAGCCTTCATAAATGTGAGTGAATGGGTAGATGAAAAAAATACTCGTGGAGAAACATAGCTTATTTTGGTAGTCAAGAAGCTTAGAAGATTTGAAGATGGTCATGCATCTAGGCCTTAATATATCAGAATTATGGCTCTTTGATCCCTCAAAACAATATGGAAACTCACATTTTGTGTATGTATATGCTGAGGGTGTTTGTACATTTGGGGTGAGGAATAAGTCAGTGATGCTTGGAAAAGTGTTTCACATCATGTTTCCACAGCTGGTTTTACAATGTTCTTGTAAAGTAACCCACTGTTGTCCCATGTACCACTGACACTCTTTTTGTAATTTAGACCAAACACACATTTCATTTAGTTCACAAGTGACCAGTGTTACCTGATTTTCTTTCCTTTGTCTCCTTTCCTCTAGCTGTTACAGCTTCTGGAGTCTGAAACCATGCAACTAGAAGCCTTTCTGGAGTGGAAGCAACTGGAACCAGTTTATTGGCAGTGGATGGTAATGAATCAAACTAATTTCAAAGGGTGCAGCTTTCTTGACTCTAACAAATAGCTGACTACTTCCAAAGGCCCTTTCCCACAAAAATAAATGCTGCAAACCAACCGTTCAACAGCACTTGAGAAGAAGGGAAAAGAGCCTTTGGTAAAGTAAGGAGTGTTTTCTTAGTTCTCCTTCATCCCTCTGTTTTTCTTGAGTAAGACTCACCCAGCTAAGCTGAGGAATTGCAGGGCAGAGTGGCAGAATTTCATACAGTTAACACAAATGAAAATGTCTGATCTTCATCTCTTTAATGTTTTTTAAGCGTAGCAGTCGTACATTTTGTTAAAATTAAATGCCTTTTCAGAAGAGGGCCTCTAAGCTTTATTGCAGACTTGAAAACARCTAAATTTGCAAGCAGCTGATATTGAAAACAGCTTCATTTTTCCCAGCCAAATAATGTGTTGAAATTGCCGATTTCCCTTTGAACTGTGTTGAATGATCATAAGAAAATCAATAAGCCTTTCTCTGTGCATCTTATGATTTCTCAAGTGAATGTAAATGGTACCATCCATCTCACTTCTCTCTACAACTTTTGCCCATTCACAGTTGCTGAAAATAATTCTTCAGAGCACCACATTAGCCATATGAGTTTACAAAAATTTGAGAATCAGTGAGCTGACTGTTAATTGCCCATATGCCTTGTTCAACACTAAAAGCAAGGCAAAGGAGTGTAAAATTACCTCACCTGTCTTGAAGAGTACTTCCAATGCAGAGCCACTCAAATTGCCATTAGTTTTATAATGATTTTTGCTTTACATGTCTACCATCTTATGGTTGTTTGGAAAGCATCAACACTAGCAGAAACCTGGCTCCAAATAGGCAAAATGTAACTGCAAGTGTTATGGCATTTCAGCGTATCCACCAAAACCTTTGCCTCTGACATATTGAACAGTGCGAGGAGTATTGTGAGTGTTAATGTGCTTCCTGGAGTTAAGTCCTAAATCAATACTTGCAAAAAATCTGACCAGCACATCTTTTTAAATTGTTCAACAGGCTGGATGACGACTTTGCCTTTTTCTTTTGTTTTGCTGATGATGGTTGTTGTTCCCGGATGCTGTAGGATGTATAGGGAATGAGATGTGCTTTGAGGATACAGTAGTTTTCTCTTTCCACTTAACCCATGTTTTGCATTGCTGATCTGATAGATGGGATGATTCTTGCATAGCTACTGCCAGGTCTTCCTGAGGGTTGTGGGCAGGAGCATGACAGAGCATGACATAACTACAGCAACTGGAGTGACTGCAGTAATGTTACTTTAAAATTATGTCATTTAATGAATTTCAAATAAAAAAAAACCCACACAAAAACCAACAAAAAACCCAACAAAACCAGAAAAAGCTTTGTTTTATTTCTGTGTTGTCATGAGCTGGGTCTTTGGTCAGCATGAGCTACTGGCCTCAGCGCTGATTTGTGCCAATTTGCAACGCTGATGCTTGCTGAGAAGGGAGGTTTTGTAAGGTGTCTTTTGCCATTCTTAGCTATCTTACAATGTTTTTTCTTGTATGAGCCTAAAAATCTCTTGCTGTGAATTAAGCCAGAGTTTTTAACCTACCTGCAGAAAAGAGGGGGGGGAATATTCCCATCCTCTTTATAGCAATCTTTTTTATAAGTGAAGGCTGTTAGCATGTCACTGCCTTCCCAGTCCCCATTGCTAGGCTAAACAAAATTCGTTCTTTTAATATCTCCTTGTAGGTCATTCCTTCAAACTTCTGACAGTTGTTGCTGCTCTCATATAGGACTTTCCTTCCCATTTGTCTGTGTTTAACTTCAGGTGCCTCACCCGTTTGTCAGTGTTACAGTCAGTGCTCTTCTATCACAGAGACTTGTGTTTATACTTTCTAAAATGGTACTTGACTTTAACAGTATGACATTGGTTTTCTGACATCTCTTCCAGCAGAGTTGCTGCTGAGCCAGTAATTATGCATTTGGTTTTTCCTTGCCTGGGTGTAGACCATGCTGCTCAACTGCTGAATTTCCTCTCACTGTTTTCAAATTACTTCTCCAATTTCTAAAGATAATTTTGAATGCAAATTATGTCCTTGGAAGAGATTATCACCTCTTCTATTTAATGTCGTCTTGATAATAATATGGAAATAAATATTTAATACTCTTTGAGTGAGGAGGCCTGTGTCCTTTAGTTATGCTCTACTACCCTAGCTTGAAAACTGTGTGTTTCTACGTAATCTGTGCACCACGGTGTATAGGTACATGCATTTCAATGACTCTGAAATTATTTGGGGATTTTTTAAGTATTTCCAACAACGGTTGCTATCTCTGAAGGCAGACTTAATTATAGAACCAGCTAGGTCATCATGGTCAAGCAGAGCTGACGGAGCTCCTGACCAGCCTGGTGCATGGATCTCTTGGGGTTCCTCAACTTGTAGAGTTTTACGTGGGCACAAGTGATCCCGTGGGTGTTACAACTTACTGTGCCACATAGCAGATGGGGCTCTCCTGAACAGTGTAAGCATGTMTCTCCATCCTGGTCATCACTTTGTTATAAAAAAGCCATAGAAGTACATCCAACCTCGGAGTTTGAGGGGAAGGGGCATCTCTAGAGCTTCAACAGTACTGGTGATCTCTGTCCCATGAGTGTTACTTTATGCTTTAGTGCAGTGGAGAGTAGCTCACAGTATGCWGTGCTTTCTAAAATAAGCTAGGTTAGCAACGTAAGTTTTCTGTTAACTTAGAAATATGTTCTAGTGAACAGAGGAGGTTATCTCTTAAAATAACTCTGAAATTGTGGAGCAACTATGTACTGAGATGGCAGCAGTGAATTCCTAGTTACGAATTACCAGGAAGATGTGAGGGGGGGAAACCATTTTAGCTCCTGCTGAAAAGTAACTTTTATTGTTTTTTCTTTTAGGAAACTGTGTTAGATAATATGGCTGAAGAGGGAAATATGTGCAAGTCCCAGGATGCTCATGTGGAGAAGAGTGGGCTGCCAAAGGCAACCTCGTGCTGTCCCTGGGCTGACAGTCTGACTGGKCAAATTGACAGATTATCCAGAGATCTGATGACTCTCCGTGACCAACTGCATGAGCTTGTAACTCACCGAAAGGCTGCATGGTGTGAGAAGGTAAGGCTTTGGGTGGTATTCTTGATCATTAGCGACTTTCAAGATCCTTTATTTTTCAGCTGTCTTGCTATGGCCCATCCTAGGGCAGCCTCCGTGTTGCTGCTCTGTGTCAACCTTGCTGCAATGTCGATGTCAGATCTACAGCTACTTGTCTGTTTATGCCCACAGCATGCCAGGTGCTCTTTCAAACACAAAGTAGGCATCTGTCCCGGAGAGGCAGCATGCTGAAAGAAAACAAGTGTTCTTTTGGAAGGGAAGGCATCAAAGGATAGGGGTTACAGAGGAGAGAAAAGAAGAGGAGGAAATCATGGCAGTCCCCAGAGGGGATAGAGGCAGCAGGTTGAAAGCATCAGTAAATGGCTATAGTGAGAAAAATAAAGATAGGTATTTGTAGGGAAAGGAGGGTGGGAGAGGCCGGAGCTTGTCATCTTTCACTGAGTTAGTAGTCTTTGAAATGTCTGATGGGGGAAGGAATAAGAAGGATTTGAAACCTGTGAAGTGAGAGAAGGGACTAAGCACAAGATTTGGTGAAAGAACAGACTGGCTGTGGGAGGCTGGCTGCAGAGGAAAGCAAGTGATATGAAGGAAGTGTATATGGTACTCGCTGACATAGGGATGGGGAGACACTGGGAAGCACCCAGAGGGGGTGGTGGGGCATAAATAAGGGAGCTGTTAATGTAAATGTAGAAGGTGAATCTGAATATTAACATGCTAGCACAAGGAGAAGATACGATGAAGATGCAGGCATAAAAGCTAGTAATTTTTTTCAGGCATCAAGAGGAAAGAAGGATATCAGAGAATCTATGAAACCCATGGATGGAGAAGTAGTGAGAGAAACAGTTGGGGCAGATGGAGCAGTAACAAAAATGCTGTATCATTATTCTGTGTCTGTGTCAACTCAGGAGAGGGTTTTTTTTTGGTTGGGTTTTTTTTGGTTGGGTTTTTTTTGTTTTTTTTTTTTTTTGGTTGGTTTTGTTTTTGTTTTTGTTTTTTTTTTTAGATTGTAAGTGTTGGTAGACAGGGTTATAGATCATCTCACAAAATGAAAAGTGGCAGGTTGTCAGATCAAGGGGTATTTGCCCAAGGGTTCAAATGGGTCTGGCATGGAAAAAGTGTGTGGGGAGCTGATCACTCTCTCTTCCACTGTGAAGATAAGGAACTAGTTAGGATCAGTTGGATAGAGACAGGCATAAGGAGCTGCTGCTTCACACAGAGTTTGGAACTTCTTCCCACAGGGCACTGTGGATATAAGCAGTGTACATGGATTCAAAATCTGTTGGACACATTCTTGGAAGAAGAAATTCATCAAAGACTATTAAATATACAGATATGAATTACAAACTTAGGAAGTTGCAGGAGTACAAATTGTTGCAGGCCGAGGGAATATTCTGAGGAAGTATCTCCATATAGTTGCCTTTGTCTTATAGTCTTCTCTAGGCACTTGCTGTCGATCACTGTCATTGGTGGGGTACTGGACTAGGCAGGTCTCTAGCGTCATTAGATTTGGTTGATTTTATGGCAAAACAGATGTGACTGTTGCAGGACAACTCAGACCTTGAATTCTAAAAATAAAATTTCCAATGTGTGATTTTTCAAAGCAGGATATGCTCTGACTCCTCTTATATATAACAATATATATGCTGTTAATTATAGAATCATAGAATCAATTAGGTTGGAAAAGACCTTTAAGATCATCGAGTCCAACTGTTAACCTAGCACTGCCAAGTCCACCACTAAACCATGTCCCTAAGCACCACATCTACACATCTTTTACATACCTCCAGGGATGGTGACTCAACCACTTCCCTGAGCAGCCTGTTCCAATGCTTGACAACCTAATATCCAATCTAAACCTTCCCTGGCACAACTTGAGGCCATTTCCTCTTGTAACTTTCCTCACTTGTTACTTGGGAGACTGACAGGCCTCTTTTGGATGCTATTGGCCTTCTTGGCCACCTGGGCACACTGCCGGCTCACATTCAGCCGGCCGTCGACCAGCACCCCCAGGTCCTTTTCCGCCGGGCAGCTTTCCAGCCACTCTTCCCCAAGCCTGTAGCGTTGCCTGGGGTTGTTGTGACCCAAGTGCAGGACCCGGCACTTGGCCTTGTTGAACCTCATACGATTGGCCTTGGCCCATTGATCCAGCCTGTCCAGATCCCTCTGCAGAGCCTTCCTACCCTCAGGCAGATCAACACTSCCGCCCAGCTTGGCGTCGTCTGCGAACTTACTGAGGGTGCACTCGATCCCCTCGTCCAGATCATTGATAAAGGTGTTAAACAGAACTGGCCCCAATACTGAGCCCTGGGGAACACCGCTCGTGACCGGCTGCCAACTGGATTTAACTCGGTTCACCACAACTCTTTGGGCCTGGCCAGTTTTTTACCCAGCGAAGAATATGGCCAACCAAGCCATGGGCAGCCAGTTTCTCCAGGAGAATGCTGTGGGAAATGGTGTTAAAGGCTTTACTGAAGTCTGGGTAGACCACATCCACAGCCTTCCCCTCATCCACTAAGCGTGTCACCTTGTCATAGATCAGGTTAGTCAAGCAGGACCTGCCTTTCGTAAACCCATGCTGACGGGGCCTGATCACCTGGTTGTCCTGTACATGCCACGTGATGGCACTCAAGATGATCTGCTCCATAACCTTCTCTGGCACCAAGGTCAGGCTGACAGGCCTGTAGTTCCCCAGATCCTCCTTCTGGCCCTTCTTGTAGATGGGCGTCACATTTGCTAACTTCCAGTCAACAGGGACCTCCCCGGTTAGCCAGGACTGCTGATAAATGATGGAAAGTGGCTTGGTGAGCACTTCTGCCAGTTCCCTTGGTACCCTTGGGTGGATCCCATCTGGCCCCATAGACTTGTGTGTGTCTAAGTGGTGTAGCAGGTCGCTAACCATTTCCCCTTGGATTATGGGGGCTTCATTCTGTGCCCTGTCCATCTTCCAGCTCAGGGGCTGAGTACCTGCAGAACAAGTGGTCTTACTATTAAAGACTGAGGCAAAGAAGGCATTAAGTACCTCAGCCTTTTCCTCATCCTTTGTCACTATGTTTCCCCCTGCATCCAAGAAGGATGGAGATTCTCCTTAGCCCTCTTTTTGTTGCTAATGTATTTATAGAAACATTTTTTATTGTCTTTTACGGCAGTAGCCAGATTAAGTTCGGGTTGGGCTTTGGTCCTTCTAATTTTCTCCCTGCATAACCTCACGACATCCTTGTAGTCCTCCTGAGTTGCCTGTCTCTTCTTCCAAAGGTCATAAACTCTCATTTTTTTTCCTGTTTTTTTATGTTAAATATTATATAATAATCACACTGAATTTTTTTTTATGCTTAAATTTGGAAGTGAAGTCCAAAAAGATTAACTGATGAATTCTTCATTGTACTTCAAAATATTCAAATTAGATTTGAATGACGGTTGGTCAAGTTCCAGTGTTTCTGAGATTCAGTGAATGTCATATGAGTTTATGACTGTGGGAAACAAACAGAGTGCATCTTAATGTGTTGTTAAAAGGATGGTTTATCACAAGTGCCTCCTCTTCTACATGTCCTGGAACAGAATTGTTTTATAATGCTACACAACAGTATTTTTTGGAATACTGGGAGTCAGATGACTCTCCATCAAATCTTCTTTATATCAACCCTTCCTTTGAATAGTGTTGCTGCTTGTGTGATGCTTTCTGCCTGTAGTCTGTCTCTGTTCCCCACAGTCAGGATGGTTGCTGAATGCAGGCTCCTCTATCAATTGTATGTTTCTGYCCCCTTCAGTCTTTTCTCTGGAGAAATAAGCTTATCAAATTTTTCCTTCTATATATATTTTTTTTTTTAGTCAAACAAAGAGAAGATATAGTGGTAGCTAAAGTGGTCATTATCTCTAACTTTGTATCTTGCGATACTGAGACATCTGGAAATTATCTTGGCCCTCACAAGTGTGGCCAGCTGAGGGACAGTACAGTTTATTATAGCTCTTTTGCCCACTACCTTGTACTTCATGAAAAATGTGATAATCCACAGAGTAATTATGTTTTTGTTAGCAGTAGGCCTGATGTCTGTGCCAGGCAATTGAGTAGAAACTGTTCTGAAGAAAAGAATTGAGGGCAGATGATGAAACGTGATATACTGGGGAAGAGACAGCACAGTTTTTTGCAGAGAGGAATCATGAATCTAAAATCTGTTGGAGCTCTTTGAAGGGACCAGTGAGCGTGTGGGCAGGGGAGGTTGGACTGATATCGTTTAATTGCATTTACAAATAGCATTTGATAAAGTCCCTGAAAAGATTCTCAACAAAAATAAACTGCCCACGTGGCTGGCTGTCTTCTTACCCTTGTGCAAACAGCAGAGCAGGAAGCGGAGAGGAGGCGGCTGTGGTGGGTTTGCGGAGGTGGTCACCAGTGGAGCCGCACGGGCCCGTGCTGCTCAGCGTGTGTATAACTGCGCTGCGAAAGGAGGCGGATAGCGAGGTGCCCAGGTTGAGATGAGACTAAATCCCTGAGAGCAGATGTGAAGGACAACAGCGAAGGCTTGTTGAGGGCCCTTGTACTGAGTAGTGAAGTGGTAAAATGTCAGGTAAAATCGGATGGAGATAAATCTAACAAAACGCATCTGAAGGGAGAATAATAATTTTACATGTGTTTTTTCTGTCACGTGAATGAGCTCTCAGGGTTATAATGATAGTTCTGTGGCAATATCAGTGGTCAGAAATAGCAAACTGAATCCTAAGAATTGTTAGGAAAGCAGAAGAAAGCAAAACTTAAAATATTGCTGGAATGCTGTGTGCAGTTCTGGTCCCAGTCCTAACTCAAGAAAAAGATGTGGTTGAGCTGAAAAGCACAGGAAARGGAAGTGATGATGGCCCAAGTTGTGAAAGTGTTTCTCTGCAAGGGAAATTTACCTAGGTTAGGGCTCCTTGCACTAGAAGAGGAGAGAATGAAGAGGGGTATTGCACTGGAGCAGGAGGAAATATTTTTTACTGTTCTTCTGATGCTCCTTGTTTGTATCGATGGGTGAACCTAGAGGGAATTACTGGACAAATTAATGAAGGAAAAAATCATTCTTAATTGAGAAATAYAGAAAGTGTTCTCTGGTCAGGAAAGTCCTTCAGCTGCAAACTACTGGAGTTTAGGAAGTTGTATCTTCCAGTGAGGTACTATTACATATTTGTCTAGTCCTAAACTTATTCCCTAGCTATTTGCTAGTGAAGACTATTGGGACAGTGCTGGGTTAGATGGAGCCTTGATATAACAAGGTACAGTTGCTCTTTCTTTACATCCAGTTTTGAGCATCACAATTCAGGAGAGAAATTGGGGAGAGTCCAGAAGAGAAAAATGAAAATCATCCTAAGTCTGGAACGTAAGGTCTTTGAAGGTCTTTATGACAAAAATGGAAAGACTAAGGTGAGGTATATGATTCTTTGAATATGAAGAATTTTTCTGTGGAGGAAAGATTTTTATTTTTATTTTTTTCCCCATGTCCCCAGTGAATGGGACAACAATGTGTGTAAATCGCAACACAGAGATTCTAATTAGATACTAAGCAAAAAAATTCCTGATGCCCAGGGCAGAGAAATGTTGGACTGGTTTGTCTGGTGAGCTGTGAAGTCTCCGTTCTTGGACCCTGCACAAACCAGGTTATGCAAATACCTGTCAGGGATGGCTGAAGAGGAGTTGGACCTGCTCTAAGACTGTGGATTGAGCTTGAAAACCTGTTGAAGTCTCTTTCACTTATRTAAGCCTGTGATTGATTGATTTATGTATTTTGGACTATGTAGAGGTATTTCAGGTGTGTTAAAGTCATTGCTACACCACGATGTCTGATCTAAACTAAACACAACTGCTTATTATTCAGGATCTGGTTTTAGGGGCAATATGTCTATTTTCTACAAGTTTAATCATTTGCACACTGTGATTCTGGTAGTTAAAACTATCAGTCTTAAATCTTTTAAAATTAAGGAACTTACTTTCTTTTGTTTCTTTCTTTGTTTCCTTATTTTCTTTTGTTTGTTTCTGCCTGCCCCCAGCTCTTTCTTTGGTTGTGTGCTTGGAATGACCCTGAAACCATTTCCCCTTTCAGGGACATTCACTAGAAGACATCTGAATGTCACCATGGGATTTGGGTGATTTGTGAAACCCTGATTAATATGACATTTTAACTGATACCCATCGCTAGGCAGCAATGTGTTCAGTATCTTGGAGGAGAAAAGGCATATGGCAGAGGTGTGATCTGAATATGGGCCTTTCTTATTGTTAGCTTTGTTCTTTTCCATGCAGTACTGGGCAAATAACCGTCATTTCTTTGGTGACATTTTGGGGATTTGTAAATGATCAGAAAGTTGAGTGAAATGGTTAAGCTTTGAAAATGTTTCTCTTTTTAGAAACAAACTTAACTGTAAAAGAKGAAATCTCCTAATTCCAGAAGAGGACTTGTTTGTTTGCTTTTTCCTTTCTGAATATTTCATGTTATCTGCTCCTCTATTTGAGAGGGGGATTTGATTTCAGTCTGTGTTAAACATTCGGCATCCACAAGCTGGWATGCAGAGTATTTGACTCCAAACGGTGATCATTTCAGTTCCCATCACAGAAATGCTCGCACCATACTGAGCTKTTGTTGAAACTTGGGATATTGTATCTTGGGATCCTCTGTGTTCACTAGCATTTAAAAGCAAGCCAGACTCTGTTGAGATGGCAGTATGATGGGATGGAGCTTGCTCATGCATATGCCTCTGAAGCGTGGGCTGGAAAGACTTAGAGCCATTAATCTGAGCTTGAAGATACTCCCTCCACACTAGAGTCCTCTCCAGAAATACTGGCATGCTTGGCTCACACTGTGCCTGAGTACCCAGAGTTGAGATTTAAGAGGTTGTAATCCCTGGCCGGTATCAGACTTTCTTAATGACAGTGGAAAAGCACACTGAAACCTGCATTTTGTCTTTGTTTCTGTATTTTTCTCCTGATCGGTCACCTCCCCTTCAATTCAGTAACCCCTTACCTTCCCAAACTGTTGCACCCGCAGCCTTGATAAGGATGGGAGGATGCAGGGCTGTCCATTTCGGAAGAGATACCCTTTGGAATCATAGTGTGTTTGGGAAGGGGCTGTATGGGAGAGGCATGTTTTGTTTTCATTGCTGGGGAGAGGGGAGGTGCAGGGGTGGTCAGCGGTGGTGACAGGAGTGACCTGGGACACCCCATCAAGTGGGGATGGCGGGGGCTGAAACGCAGAGAGGCTTTTGCTTCATCCCAAGAGTCCTGTGATTCACTCAAACTTTTTGCCGCCGTCAGCTCATCACAGCACACTGTTGGAGACCTTGTAGATTCTAATAAAAAGATTTTTTTTTTTTCTAGGGATATTACGTTTATAAAAGACTGGTTTTTGATGCACTTTGATTTCAGGCTTCACTATTTGAAGTAGGGAAGCAGCTCCACAGGCTGATGCTGAAACGTAGTCCTACATCCTTCTGATTTTGCTTGGGTTTTTTTTGTTTTTCTTACTGAGATTGAGTTAAATTTCATCTACTCAAACACGTGCACTTCCAAAGTTTTTCTGTAAGCCTTGTAATGAATTGGAAGGGGAGATGAGGAGCTGTAGGTACCCTAGTAGCCATTGCCAGTGCTTGGTGGCTGTGCTGTGTGTGCGACTAACGTGCATGAAAATAAAGGCATGTGCAGTGTATATATGTGGGTGGGGGAAATACAAAGTCTCATTATTTTCTCTGCCGTGTGAATGGCAAGGGGCGACAATGGGGATTGGACCGACTCCTGGTGTGCTGCATTCCCTCCTCCTCCGGTGCGGGGCCGGCTTGTGTTTCTGCTGCATTAAACACGGGACTTACGGCAAAGGGACAGCTGAGTTCTCGCTGGAGAACTCTTTGAAGGCTTGTCAAAAGCTCTTTTTTTTTTTTTTTTTAAAGCAAACTGTTCACATTGCATCTTTGCTATTTCTGCTGTTTATTCTAGTTCTCTGGGCTTTCTGCTAATATGAAGATGTTAGTGTAGCGAGTAGTTAATTACCCAGGCTGTCTGGGGTGCAGGAAGTGGAGGAGTGGTAGGGAATGGTTCAGTGCCAGCGTCTTTCCTCAGTCAGCACATTCCCTTCCCCTGCCCCTTCCTCGGTCCCAGAGTGCTTCTGTGTTCCACTTTGTTTTTGCAAACCTCCATCTGGAGCACCGAGCAGCTGTCAGTGGAGCTTTTCTTGCAAAAAGAAATTGAAGAACTAGCAAGGCCAAGAGAGCAGCTTTTGGAAGTGCATGGTTGGCTGGGCCCAGATGCCTGGGTAGGGGGAGGAAACCCAGAGAGATCAACAGAAACATCCATCAGAGGGAGCAATGGAGGACACGGACAGGAGAATGGCAAGGAGGGACAAGGCTAATGGCTTTTATGTGTAGTTCTTACTTAGTTAAATGTAGGATTAAATTTGCTGCTGATGGAATTACCATGGTATTAGCAGATTTAGGTTATTAGAAAGCATGGATCTGCTGTAAACAGTAGGAAGTAAGATCCTAATGTTTGTATTCACTTTTTGCTCATGTATTTTCTTGCATTGGTTTATTTGTCGCTCATCAATATTCCTAGCAGGAGATCTGAGGCTGCTTGCTTCTGGTAAGTGCCCATGGAGACTGCGGTGGAGATCCAAGCGATTGTTCTTGGAGGGCAGTGTGCTCTCTCTTGTGTTGGAAGGAGGAGGGAAGCCATCTCTGTGCATTGGTTCTCCTCTTAACAGCAGGATCGAACATTTGCGTTAGACCTGAAGCCCCTAGTTAGCCTGGTTTAAGGCTGGCATGCACATGGAAAGTTACTGCAGATAAGCAGAGCTGCAAGATTTTTGAAAGAATCTTGTTCACTTCTGAGAACTCTGTGCAGGTTGGGCAGACTTGAATAGTCAATGTTAAGCTTGCAGCATACAAAGACATGAAAAAACTTAGTATTTATTCTTCGTTTGCAGATGCAACTTGCTGTGCAAATTGCCGAATGAGTGCTGAACTGTGTGAGAGACACAGAGACTCTATGTACCAGTTGCTAATTCAGCAAACTAATTTCAAACACACACAAAAACTGTAACTGAAAATAAATTACCCAGCCTGACATTTTTCGTGGGGCTTATATTCTAAAAGACTCCAGCTCCTCAGGGAAGAGAGAAACATTAAAAACTTGAGAGCTGTCTCCTGTTTTGTGTGTCGAACTCTGGGGTTTGAAGTAAGCGTGGGTGAAAGTTTTTCTTGCTTCCCAAAAGATGCTGTTTTCCCTTCCTTTGCAGAAATGCAGAATGTTTGCTCAGGTGACAGGATCAGTTAAAGTATGATCAATAACCAGTGTTAATATTTTACTGGCATTATTTGCCAAGATGTTGGATACTGACTGAGGCAATGAAACATGTAGTAAATGGAGGTGAAGAATTATACTCCAATAAACTTTAGATGAGCTTTATTTAACAATAAACTGTAAAAAAAMCCCATTCCAATGAGAGAACGTGTTTTGTAGCCACTGTAAATGTTTTAGTGCATTTTTAAGAAATAAGTGTAGTACTTATGTTCTCACAGTTAAAACACACAATAAAACATGGACGACGACTAGGAACGCCTATAGGGCTCAGATGCGCCAGGTACATAAGATCACAGGTCCCAGCACCACCTTTATTTTTTGAATGTGAAAAGCTTGGAGGCTGATGGGTGGGATTTGCGGTACCTGTGACCATAAGGTTGCTGGATTTCGAGACTCTCTTACAAGTGGTGAGCCACTACAACAAATGTCCTCTATAAGGGCAGCATCTTGAGGACATAGCTAATTCTGGCTGACAGAGGCCATATTAAACACCATAGCCAGTGGCTGTATTTTAGAGCAGCTTTACCTGAAACACTGTTATTGTGTTTTACTGAACCTTTCAGAATGGGTTTTGGGGACAGTAACTTTCAGGAGGTATCTGGCTTGCTTTACAGCTCAAGACAGACTGTCGGGATGGGTTCCTCCTCTGCCAGCAGGAGTAATGAGTATTGTCTACTTTGCAGTACTGCTTGGTTTTTAGGTGAGTTGATAGAGGTGCTTTTGGAAGGACTGTTTGCATTCATGCATTCAAAGCTTAACTTTGTTTCCTTTTTTCTTAAAACCTTGGCCTTGTTCTCTCAGTCCTCTGCCCTGAAATGGAGRGTACTTCATCGTAAGAAAAAAAAGTATCCAACTCACTTCTATGYCTTCATCCCTTGTGCTTGTAGAAGAGCTGACGTAAAAGTAAATCTGTAATTTAATATTGTCACATCTCTTCCTCCCAGCCAGAAATGCATCTAAATAAAGCTTTAGTACGCTTCTGAGCTCAGAACTCACTACTTTTAACTCTTCATCTTACTGGCTCTCTCAAAATTGTRAGAGAGCTGTTTGAGTTTTCCCTTTGCAGGTTAGCTGTAGGATTCGGCCYTTGACTGCTGCAAAAGTCATGATGGCCATTCAAGCAGTTTCACATCCACCTACAGCTGCTACTCAGCATCAAAACCATGAGCTAATAAGAGAAACTGCATTTTCATAATAGTGGCTTTAGAAAATGTCTGCTTTTTCACCGGAACTCTGAAAATGTTTTATGTAGACAAATCTCCACCTGGGAGTTGAAGTTCATTTGCCTCATGCCATAGTTGTGGATAGGCTGGGTTGCTGGAGTGACCTTTGCTATTCTGGATGCACTGCTCCTGCCACCCCCAAAAGCAGAGAGAAGAGCTGCAGGGCTGGATGCTGGTGGAGGTTCTGCAGCRGTCATGCAAAGCCCCTGGAGGGGACAAGGGAGTATTTTCTAACTGAAAACCAAACTGATTTGGGGGTGAAGGAACTCCCTAAAAGTTGTAGTTTTTTGGTTTTGGAGTTGTTTTTTTTCCCCTTGTAATTTTTGCATAAGACAGACCCTTTTCTGAAAATTTGTATGTCTAGGTGGTAATACCTTCCTCTCATCTCTGTATTTTAGGAGTGGTTTGTATAAACATTCCTTTTTTTAGCTGTATATATAGGGACTACATTGCTTGAATTTATTTCACATCCTATTCTCTCAAAGCAGAATAATATAGAGAAGTGCAAGGCACAAGCAGTACTCTCTTTCCAAAGTGGCTACTTCCATGTTGCACAGTGATAAAGCTCTGCTTAAAACAAAGTGGGGCCCTCCAAGCCTCTGCAAGTCACTTAGATCTGAGATGATATCTCATATCATCAGGGTTTGTCTCTGCTGCCCAAGATAAAAGTTTGGAAGAACAAATTGAAAAATAAGTGAGCAATTTATTATACGAAGCAATACTTGTCTGTTGCCTTCCTTTGTAATTTGTAGTTGTCAGGGTCTTCTTCAAAGTAGCACTGCAGCCTTTTTGCAAGTGTCTAAATTACTTACACTGACATATTCTGGTTTTCATATCATATATTTTCAGTATGTGCCTATTACTACATTAATTTGTGTGATCTTCTAATTGAATTCAAGGATTTTGAGAAGTCTAGAGATAAAACTGTAGTTAAAAAGAAATGCATTATAAAAGGCCGGGCTGTTAGAATGGAATTCTTCTTATTATTGTAAAATGCTAAAGATTTATAATTTGGAGAAGGAAATAGGTGTTTATCTCTTATTCCCTGTGGTGTGCATTCAGAATTGTGCAGCATATGGGACTTTCACAAGTCTGAACTGTGTCTCCTTGTAGTCGATGGTAAAGAATCTACAAGTTTTGATGCTCCTGCCTGGAGCTGTCCCTGAGAGCAGTGGGAGTGTACTGGGTGGTGGGCTTGCATATCTTCTCGGGAAGTAGCTGAAGAGGTTTAGATGAGCTCCTGGCTCCAGAGCACAGTGATTCTGCCCATCATCTTGTACGCTCTTGCTGATGCTTCATGTCTGCTCTTTTTGTGCTGGCATCGCTGGCATCCTCTTTAGCTGAACAGAGGTGATGCAGAAATTGCTGATTTCTTTGAAGACCGTTTATTTTAAGATTTGTCCCTGGCAGGTTCTGCCCACAGAACACAGAATTGCTGCAATAGAATAATCACATCACATTTTTGACTCTCTCTCTCTCTCTTTTTTTTTTTTTTTTTKYTTTGAGTTCAGTTGTTCTCCCCAAAAGTTAACCACTGGAAAGGCAAATTACTCATGCCAAAAACTCAGGAACAGAGAGTTCAGAAAATACCCATACAACAGGAAACTTTTTTGTAGCTTTGTGGAAGAAGGATGTGTCTCATGAGGCTTTCAGCATAGCTGCCTTCGTTCTGGGCTGTTTGCCTCGGGTATGTCCTTTAGCAATCCAACCCAAAGGCTGTCCTTGAAGCAACTGCCTCTTTGTGCATCTTTTCAAGGATGCAGTGCAGCTCTGTCRGATCCAGTGCAGGTCTGTCGCAGGGGGAGAGCTGGGTGAAGCCCTTACTGTAAGCAAGTCTGCTCACACGGGCTCACTGCACAGCAGTCACAGAGTTCAGTTGCTTTTAGGCCTAAGAGGATTAATTTCCCTTTTGCTTTGCCTCTGTGATAGATATTTGTAGGCTCAGCAAACAGGCAATGCTTTTATCAGTCGTGTGCTTTTGTGTTTTGTATTGATATTTGGATTTTGCATTTTTCTGGTAAAGACCCTGAAAAATCTTTTCCTGTTTTCTTAATCCTATATCCTTTTCGTTTATCTTAAGCTAAACTGACTTTTCTGACTCCTGTCAATGTGGTATTTAGATACATGAGTCTAAATACAGACCCATTTGATTATCTTARAAAAACCAAACCAAAACCAAACAAAAAGCCCCCAAAAACAACAGAGCAAAAGACCCCAAAACAAACCAAACAAAACCAACAAAAAGATGTTATCCATTCAGACAAAATCAGGTCACTTCTCTTTATGAAATTATGTCATTCAAATGCTTTAATTAACTTCTAACTTTCCATTAGTGTGCTTCCTCACCATCTGAAAGCTTTCTATTGGAGAGCAGCATGGATGTCGTTCTGAAGGCTTWCGAAATGCTTTGCAATATTCAATGTACAGTAAAAGGAAGCACAGAGCAGCAGTGCCCTGCCAGACCGCAGTAGCTGTTCTTGTCAGATGCAGCTGTGTGCGTTCCTGGTATTAAAACTATATTTTTAGTTTCTCCTCAGAGGACTTCTCTCCCAGTTAAAAGATGGCCTTCTATTCCTAGATAAAATAGGTACGTTGCCTCTCTGTGGCTTTCCTATCATTTTGTTTCGGAATGACAATAGGTGCGCCTGGGAGCTAGCATTTGGATAGTGAATGTCTTGCTTAAAATGCATAAGATGGAGATGCATACATTCCTCTCTAATTGCAGGAAATTGCAAATCCGGGCAAAATTTGGAATGCAGCTGCTTGTATAATTACATTTTCTGTCAGTTGCTATAGCTCAGCTTTACAACCCTTCTAAAATGTCTTCATAGTTTATGGTGCAAATAATGCCCCCATTAATATTGGGGGGAATATATTAAAATTGGGATCACCCCTTTCATTTATTTGCCACCAATTCCAAAGGCCTAAGATTTTTCCTCTTGCTGAACTAATAACCAGTGTTAGAACTTTGTAATTATATTAGGGTGAAATTTTGCTTTAGCTGTTGTAATTACTGTTAAGCCAAAAGAAATTATTTGAGTTTCTTACGGTTGCAGGGGTTTGGGTTTAGTAAGAAATACCCATGCATGTACCTCAAACCAGTTTGACCTGCCTACAGCATCAGGTTTTGGATATGTGCAAACCTTTCAATTTCATGGCCTTATGAAATAGAAGGTAATGGTAGTGGGTCATGGAAAAATTGTTAGGTTATTGGCAACTAAGTGTTGCTGTCTGCTACTGGTCATTAAATGACGGATAAGATACAGATCACAATTCAGAGCTTAATAAAATGTGTTGGCCCCACTTATAACACCATCACAATTGGAGAGTGGTTGAAAGGTTGGAAAGGATTAAAGGAGGGGTAATAAAGGAATTATTTGGTCTGTCTTTTTGAGAGGTGAAGAAAGTGTAATTCACCAAGGCAAGGTTATAGCTGGATCGTGTTCTGCAAGTTCTTAGGCAGAAGTGGAGTTTTGAGGGTATAAGACTTYAGATGAAAGATGGTATAAGAAGACCCAGTGGCTAAGGCGGAACTCACTGAAAAGGGACATATTTTTAACCATAAATGTATTTCACTGCTGAGGTAACACAGTAGTGATAGGGTAGTTTCTTGATCTGCTGGACCCTGTGTTTAAAAAAACCAAAAGTATAAGTTTCTACAGGAGACCCTGTAGCTTACCAAAATGTAGCAGAACATTGCAGAAATTACTAGGTAAGATACTGTAACCTGTGCTTTGTGGTAGATTAGACTAATCAAACAATTTATTATGACTTCAAACCCATAAATGCATGAGCATTGGTGCTAAATGGGCTATTTCAGAAGAACATCAAGTCTCTTTGTGTACAATCAAGGATCTCACAAGAAGAAAGAAACCTCGTTTAGGCAGGACAGTGTGGGAAGTGTTCAGCTATTAAAATAGAAAATGATGGTTTCCAGGTTCTTAACTGGTTACTCTTCAGTGTGTAGAAATTGCTGCAGAAAATTAAAAACCTTGAAAGCTTACAGCAAAGCAGCTTGATTAAATCAGACAAGTTTTATAGAGCTGCAGTACTAACTCTATAACTTTCATAGAGGTTTGAAATTACATTTGGGCAAGTTACTATAAGACATGAATTTGAAATTAGAGTAAGGTGTTTCTTTATAGTAAAACACCTGCTTACTCAGTGCTTAGTGTTTCCAGAACAGCTGATTGCAGATATTACTTTTGCTTTAACTTGTGCGGGTTTTTTTTGTATAAACAGCAAATGCCTTTAGATGTTTTTGTGAAGGTTGGGGATCTGATTTTCTTGGAAGTCACTGTTCAGCAAATGTTTGAACTTCATAGGCTCTGCAGGGTCATCACCTTCCCTGTTCCATAATTTTTCCCAGAAGCAGGAGCTGCAGGATCTGATTTTCCAACACTTACGCATTCACAGCATCCCTTGAAATGGTGCTTTTCTCTGCTTCTCTGAGGCTGAATGGGTCACTGTCTATAGCTAAGAAAGGAAAGCATTTGTCATACACTTAGCCATGATTATTCAAAAAAAAAAAAAAAGGCAAACATTTTTGTTAAAAGAAACTGACCCCCTAGCCAAATTATTATTTATTTATTGTTAAAGAAGTGTAAAGACCTCACCCTACTTATGTGTGAAAAAGGTTTTATTTTTATGCCTTTGGGGACACAGAAGCACACAAAAGATTTGGGTTATTCATAACTGTTCTGTTCTGTACAGAAGACAGTGACAAACATGGAGAGCAACGGTGTTGGCTTGTTCAGTTCTTGCTRTCTCTAATGATGTTTGAGACGAGCTCTGCTTGGGCATCTTCTTTCACAGACAGACCATGGTGCATGTTTTTCAGCACTGSTCTATGTGCAGCAAGGTGCAGAATGCATATTGTATATCCAGGAAATTCTTGCATAGGAGCAGAAAGAGGTTGTGGGTAGGAGTTGTAGGATCCCTGTGACTATTTTTATTGAGTTCCACTTTTATTTAATACTTACAGATCTTTCTGCTATAGTTGACTCTGCTCTTTCCCCTTCTAGGTTATTGATACTTTTGCTTATTATTTCCTTTTGCTCTCTTTCCTTTTGTACTTGGTGCTGTGTTTTCAGTGCTGACAAGGAGGACTTTCTTAAAAGTAGTCTACAAATCCTTCTTTATCCTGTTTTCTGTATCCCAGATACACTGTCAGCTGGGATTGCAGTTCCGCAAGGTTTTTCTCAGGGGGTGGGAGGGAGTGGTAGTGGWATAAACACTAGATATAAACTGTAAGACAGCAAAAGGTATAAATAATGATAATTTATAAAATGATATTCAGGCTTGTACTGATTAAAGACAAGTGTTTGCAAGGTTCAGCCCCTGGACTGATCTGGATTCCAGTCTGGACACTGAAAACTCCTTGAACTAGCCTTAGTTTGCCACGCCTGCTTTCCAGCGCTCAGCTGTCAGGATTTCTGCGCGGCATCCATGCTAGCAGTCTCTGAGTGATGCCAATATCTCCGTGCTTATCCTGCTTTCATTTTTTACTTACAGATCTTTATCTATAATTGATGCTTGTCTGTTGGATGAGAGTCTACTCAGTATACATGGAGACCGAGAGCTCTGGGCAGCTCCTCTAACCTGGGGAGCGCTTCTCAGTGCCCGTGTTGGGATATTGCGATGTGCTGGGGAGCCGATGGGAGCCAGGCAGGTGAGCGCACTGGCTGGCCTGGCAGGTCTTTTCTATTTCTGCAGTCTGGCCCCTCATTAGTCATATATCTCCAAGCATGTAATATTTCACTTCACCCTTTTCAACTCCCCAGATACAGGCRGCCATCTTAGATGGGATAGCGTTAAAATAAAGCTCGGAAATGAGCTTCCTTTAGGAATAAAAAATTCTGCAAGTCAAATGCTGTTTGATGTTTTCAGAGGAACTAGATGAGTTTATGAAAGTGTTAGGTGATTATGCCGTGATAGCAAATGCAGTATGGCTTGGTGGCTTGGATATTGCATCCGTTCATATTTCCTAATTTCCTTTCACTCCCCAACCCAAAAAGACAAGATATGAGATTTTTCTGTTTGTTCTTTGTGACTCGGAGCACAAAGGAGCAGGCTGCACTGTGTTTTCCAGCAAAGGCAGGCATCGTGGTTTGTAGTATCTGTACAGAATGGCAAGAATAGTTTGTATTTCATGCTGTATGCATGTGGGGACTTCTCCCTATTCATAAGAGAAATACAAGAGAGAATGAGTGGACAGATAAGAGTGGAGTCAGAAAATGTGCCGTTTCTAGGTGTGTGCAGTTTGTTTTTCTGAACAATACTGTTATTATAACCATTTCTGCAAAACTCCTAGAATAATTTGAAGAGATTGCGATTTAAAAATAATGACATTATTTTGGTCTTTATCATCCACACAAAAGGAGCTCCTTCCTYGAAGCTGGCAACAATGCGATCACAAAATGGAAATGCTCCTATGCCTCCCCCCACTCTCTTCCTCAAAATAGGTGTTTGGACCTTTCATTGCTGCTGCATTTGAAACTTCATTTCTAGCTAGTGGCTTCATTCAAGTATGTAACTGAGAGGCAGAGCATTCGTTTGCTTTCTGAGGCTTTCAGGTTGTCATGTGAAGTTTTAACAAGCTTGAAATGTTGACTTCCAGCACTTGGAAGATTGTCACTTTTGCTAGGTCATTTCTGGAAATGATTTAAATAATGTGATGTGGTTATCTAGATCTCTTAGCATCTCTTTGGGATGTCTTGCATGTTGGTAAAATTCTCTCCAAATAMGTTCACATCCAGCTTGCTTCTTAGAAGAAAAAGAACCATTTTGTGCATCATTTTTACTGCACTTTTCATTAGCGAGCTGTTAAAACTCTGAGACAAATCAGCCTCTCGGGGATGTTTCTGAGCCACATGGAACGAGACACAAAGCTCTGGGAAGCTCATTACCAGGAAGGTGCAGGTAAATGTGAGGARCTGAGGAAACCACAGCAGTAACGTGAAGGGCTGGAAGATCTCTTTGAGGAGAGATCAAATGAGCTAAATGTGTAGGTCATCTAAGCAGTTGATAGAAGTAGACCTCCACAAGATGGACAACTGAAAGAGTGGGACTGTCCACATGACAAATTAGCACATGTCCAGAGGAGGTGAATTTGGGTATTACTGTTCTGGCCTCAAAACAGTGGAACGTGCAAAGAAACTGGAAGGCAGCTTATTTAAAATGTGTGACACATTACCTTTTCCATGATTTGCCCGCTGAACTCATCACTATAAAATTTATTCAAAGCCAGAAGATTCCCAGGACTGAAAATAGCTGAGAGAGCTGTCTGGATGAAAAGGACAGCCAGTGGTACCTTAGGTTAGAAGAAATTTGAGAGAAGGTAGGGATGAGGAAGTGCTGGGGAAGTTAATCGTGTGTAGGTGTTTGCAGGCTTGCAGTCTCTCCTGTGCATCAGTGCATAAATTAATCCACCATGGTGGGGASTGAGCCAAGCTGCCAGCTCAGCCTGTTTTTCAGATGTGCCTCACCTCATTCCCTCTTTCCAACTCTGGACTGGGCCCACCCTTTTCTGTTTTGGCTTGGCCATTTTCCTCAATCAGACCTCAGCCTGAACATTTTTGGAAGTGCAGCATSGGTCATGGTGCTGTCCCTGGGGAGGTGGGAATCCTTTCCACACTTGATGGATGTCCCACCTGGCTTAATTCCACCACATCARGAACTAGAGGCCACCTGTCTCTGCCCACCCTCTGGCTGATGTTGGAGAGATCTGTTTTATTCTAGTGCTTATTCCTTGGTATATTCCTGCGTGTGAATCTGGCAGCAGTGTTTGTGCACACCCCAACCCTTTGCACTGTGCCAGGTTTGGGAAGGGCAGCACAGGCTGTCTGTCACTTCAGTCGCTTTTCAGCCTGTGATCTGAGATGMAATACTCCTATCTGCAACTACACTAGCTCGTTGGCTTCTCCTTAGAACATGAARATTATTATAGTTTTCCCTTTAGCTTTTAGTTTTTAGTACCTTTTGAAAACCTACGGTGGTCTTTTGGAAGACTTAGTTATTTTGAAGGAAATGATCTGGGAGCACTCGGGGAGTTTGGCCACTATCCTGTCCCAAACAGYGGTTGGTGACATGGTGAGGCAAAGAGCTAGAAGGAACCCAGGAGGAGTACTTGCCTCAGTGCRCACTCATGGCATCTGTCCATCTGCAGCCCTCGTAAGGCTGGTGAGGACATTTGTGTGCCACTACACTTGTGCTAGCTTATCGTGTGAAACCTGGTAGGGTACGTTGACCCTGGAGCGTGCAGAGGGACGGCACACTTCCGTGGGCTCAGTTGCAGTGTCTGCGGGTGAGGGCTCTGCTGCGCTGTTGTGAGCGGCTAACCAGATCGGTACTCGCTGCAGAGCGGGAGAGGTGTCAGTTTGAAGGTGCTGATTCCTCATCAGCTGATTCCCTCTACGTTTGGCGTGGCTTTGCTCAAAATGCACCGGGTCCCTTTGGGATGAGGTTGGTTCTGCAGAAGTGGAAACGATTGTTATCATGTTGTTGTATTTATTTGGAGAGGATGTGCAGCAGTTGTCAGACAGCACTATGTACCTAATTGGGAATTCAACTTCCAGCTGGTAGATTGAGACTGAAAGGCAGAGCTGTGGGATAGAAATGGGCAGACACAAAATTCTGAGGCTCCTAATCTTTTACAGTATGTTTATTTAATACAAAGTGGTCTGCTGAGATTGTTTTGCAGTGTAGAATAATCATTGTGTGCTGACTAATGGGAGACAACAAGCTGTTAAAGAGCATCAATTAACCATACAGGAGGAGGTTATGGAGTATTTTCACAAGCTATCAGGATGTGAAGAGTAAAGAATGTTACTTGAAGGTAACCCTTAGAGAATTTTTAGCTATTGAAATCTACAAACAGCAACAAGAGTATTTGTGGACATACATATACTTGCAGAGCTTACCAGGAAGAACAGTGCAAAAAAGAACTTGGGCCAGCTTTCCAACTCCAGATTGTGCTGATAAATAGTGCTTTGCTAAACTTGTTCGCTTATTTCATATTCATAATTTTGAAAATTTCCCCTGTTAAATTTATCTAATGTTGTCCCAGGAAATGTTGGTCCTCTTTACAGGAGATAACATGTRCAGTGCCCTTCTGATACTTGGATGTCAGAATTTCTTACACTTCTGCTTCCCTGACTGCCTAACTGTAAGGCTGTTGTCCTTGTCCTTACAGCTGTTCCTGCTTCAGTATAGTAATTCCTATTCCTGCTGTTGCTATGAGTTAGAACTCAATGCAATTAGTGCTGAGAGGAGCATGCTCTTCCATCATGTGCCTTGCACAATGGATAATAAAATTCTCCCATTTTGGCCGGTGGAGAGTATGAAAACCTGTGTTTCATTAGGAATCCTTTTATACAGCCCTAGTAGTATTCTGCCTGAGTTTAATGCAATTTTGGGGGGCTCTGTTTGCTGAGTGATTTTGTTCTTTGTAAGTAACGGRAAATTTTTCCCATCCTGGATTCCAGTGTTAAATCCACTTTGTGCAAACATTGTTTTCTATTTGTTCATTGGCAGTGGGGAGACCAGATAACATTGAATTTATTTTTTCAGTTTTGTTTCTTCTGAAGTGGTGTTAGAGAATTGGACCTCGGCTACTCTTAGCCAACAGCAAGAGATGTCCTGGGATTCCTTGGGGATTATGATAAAGAGGGACCCTTGGTTCTTGGACAAGGGCAAAGATAGACTTCTCTTGGCTTCAACTCTCTATTCAAATGCCTTAATCAACAGAGATCTCCTTTAACAGATGGTTCTGCATCGATAAAGCCTTCAACGTGTTAGGAAAAATTCAGAGAAATTTACTCCTTTCCTTTGAGTGGGGGCAGAGGGGGAGAATAATGCATCAGAAGACTATGGAGAGGATTAATTACTTGGCTGCAAAACTCATGAAGATATTCTGATGAAATATATGGGATAAGTGAGTGAAGCCCTGGTGAAGTTGGTGTCAGTGGGGAAATTTAACTGTGACGGCAGCCCTTGTGCCTGCAGTGTTTCGCACTGTAAGAGAATGTAGTCTGATCCCCTGTACGTCATAAGAGTCTGAATTTGTATCAGCAGTGAAACCCCCCCTACTGATCTGTGGAAAAAATCCTTTTGTGTGCAGATATGGCAGCTGCTTTGACCCTGAGCAGTTGTATCTTGGCAGTGGCAAAGGCAGGGCGGGCTTTGCTACCTTAGGACTCTTGTCCTTGCAGCTGGTGCTGCTTTGAGCTCTGACCGATCCCCGGTGCTTCAGAGAGATGCCAAAATACCCCTGCGTTTACGGGGAACTTGTCAAAGCCCTAATATGTGAGATACCAATATCTTAATGCAGATCTGCAGATTTAAAATGCCAAGGAGCTGTTCAGCTTCACCYGTGGCCGGGGAAGGGAGGGGTTGCAGAGCAGCTTCAAGGCTGGAAGGGGGTATTGTTAGCACCRAGCTTGACCTGAGCTGAGCTTTGGCCAGAGGATTCATCCCTGGAGCAGCAGTGAAGCATTTCATGGTTCATTATCCTCACAGTAGGAAACCATGTCTTATTCTGAAGCTGAATATCTAACTCAAATTTTCATCGATTTGATCTTCTTATGGCTTTGTGTGGTCTCTCACCACTTCCTTTTCCACTTTCTTTTAAGATCTAAAACAAATTATGTATCTGTCTCCATGAATAGAATATTTTGAGCTCTTGAAGTTTCATACTGTAAGGCTTGTTTTCTGGGCTGTGAGTCTTTGGGTGACCTGTCTTTGAATCCTACTCTGTTTCCTTGTGGTTTTTTTGAAGCGTGAACTCCAGAACTGTGCACAAGTTCCAGGAGAGCTCTGGGACTTGTGCAGGTTGCAGAGACAGCATTGCTTTTCTGAAACTTTGCTGCTTTTTGGCTGAGCTGATTTGGCAGCTTGTTGCCGTAGCAGAAACAGAAAACACCGTTGGACCAAGAACCGTTTCCCTGAAGGCCTTAGCGCAGGGTACCTCTTCTTATGGATGTTTCCCCACTGACAACTACATTTTGAGATGAGTCACTGAATTCATGTTTAATCCACTAGTAAAATTGGCAAGGCAATTACCATCTTGCAAGTTCCTCAAATCAAATTGTTAGAGAACATTAAATTAAATGCTTTGGAGAAATCCCGGTATATACAATTGCTTTTATCATCCAGACTGTGATTCTGTCACAAGAAAAGCTTTGTTTTATTGAGCTTATCTTCAGTGCAAGTGTGCTGCCTGGTATTCATTTTGGTCTTAGCCTCTATTTCTTTGTCTCTGCTCCGTTATTTTCCTTTTCCTATTTGTTACCCCATAATGAGAATTGAGAATTAAGGAATTTCTAGCTTACAGTTGTCATCCCTGACTTTTAGCGTTGSCAAGTACAGAAAGCATTTGCAAACTGAATTAATACCGTTAGTTATGAGGCAATTAATCTGCTATGACAATGTGGTGGCTTAAAGCACAGCGGTGATGAAGGTCGCTCGGCTGGGTCTCCCTTTTTGCTYTGCGTGTTCTGCTCTGAAGTCAAACCACCCACTCCTCGGTAAGAGGGACGCGCGCAGAGCCCTTGTGTATTAGTCATCAGCGGAGGGGCTGGTAGACTGTGAATCTGCAAACAAATTACTACAGGCAGCTTTTTGGTCACTGAGGCTGCTACCTGATAGAAAGCACGTGTTAGCGTAATTCAGTTTTCACTGCCACGCACTTAGGTTTACACTCACAGTTGGCTCTCTTCTCTTTGGTACATCCTAGTCCAAAGTACATCCATGACCTTCTATGTTGTTTCCTGGCGGGAGAATTATTTCACAGAAATCTACCATACTCTTTTTTTTTCTTCCTTTTTTTTCTTTTCTCTACAGGTGAAAACAAGAGAGGAAGAACTGCAGAAGGAATGGTTCTCTGCCACTGCTAGAAAGATAAAGGAAAGTGTTGAACTAAAACTGCTAGATCTTGCATCCCTTTGTGATCCAAAAAAAAATAAAATGCATGGTTCGTGCAGACTGGTCTTCAGAAGCAAACATCCTGCTTTGGGCTTTGGTAGGTCTGTATCCAAGGAGCCTGTTTCAGCTGTCAGTGCTACAGAGGTGATCAGAGAACTGCAGATGAGAGAGGCCAGCCTGGAGAGAGAGCTGAAGCAGCTGCGGGAAGAGTGCAGGCAGAGGCTGGATGAAATTGCAGAAGAGTTGGATGGAGTGATTTGTATCTCCCCTTGAAGAGATAAAGCTGGACTAAGAAGAGCAAAGGAATAGACTGACTTGATCAGAACACATTGTGCAGCTTGGCACGGAGGAGCGCGAGGTGAGGAACCAAATGGAATTTCTAATTTTTAAGCCTGGGAATCATAACTTGTTACTGCTTTGTGACTTGCACTGGGGCCATAACCTTGGTGGTTCTCTCTGCAGCCCCTTTATTGCTAACCTTGCCAATTAAATTCTGCAGCAGGCCCTGGTGGGAGTGTGAATAAATCTTCCTTTTATCTTTTGGATTTCTAGTTCTTCTGCCAAGCACTGGGCTCTTTTACAGCGCTCAGCTGCTGGGCACGGCATACTTTGAGGCTGCGCATTGAAGTACTAATTGGATTCAGTATTTTAGAGCAAATGGAGGAGTTCATTAGTCAGAAAAATCCAGGTATTGGAGAACATGCAAAGTACTAAGGCTTAGAGAGATTGGAAATGTTCAGGAAAGTGTGCTGTTTTAATTCAGCTAGTTTGCATACTTGTGGCAGCTATAATGCAGTCACCATAAGGAGAAACAAATGCTTAATAATAAATAAAGCAGCACACTGATTTCATTTACTGGTGTGATGCACTTGAAGTAATTGAGTTCTCAGAGAGAACAAACTAGAAACACATTCCATCGAGTTATGAGTCACAATGAGGTAACTTATGGATCTGCTATAGGAAATTTCTGTAAAATAGAAATATGACCTTAACTTCCAAGCTTGAGGAGTCTCCAAGTTCTGTCTCTGGAGGCTTCTTCCCCTGGAGCACTTGGCATTCATTTCCTACCCTTTTCTGTTTTGCTTTCACCAAGGAATATTTTTATATTCTAGTTGTACACTTTCAGGAATAAATAAATTTAAAAAAAMCAGTTTGCTTTTCATTTGTGAATTGCAATGAGCAATGGGCTTTCCTCAATCTGGATTTCTGTCTACTACCCCAGCTSGGTGGTGTTGCTGATTACCGGCTGCTCTTGGCTCACTCAGCAGCCAAACCTGAGGAACCTCTAAGGACCTCTTCCCAGGCATCAGTACGATTGCTGCTCTGCAGGGAGACCGTGTGCGGGTGGGAGTGGGTGGACAAGGCTGAGGTCTCCTGGTTTCTGCTGCACCAAGTGAACTTTAGATGCTTCCAGGCCCTGCCCATCGGCACCACCCRTGCTGGTTCTCATGCAGTTTTTGCAGAAGTGAGCGGCACTGCAAACCGCGGCGGAGAGCCCCACGGGGAGGGCTGGTTTGCCCTGGTTTCACCCTGTTGGACACAGCATTGCTGGTAAGCCAGGAGTATGCAACCTCAGTTTAAAATGGGCCAAGCTTCAGACAGCCTTTCCTCTGTGTGGACCCGGTGGCTTCTCCAAGGACCGAGCTTGAGCAAGGCTGGTGGGAAGTGCAATTCTCAGCCAGAGACTTCAACTCCAGTCAGCCCTACGCAGATGGGACAGCCCCCAGAGCGGGGTGTTTGTGTGTGTTGACTGAGGCTGTCAATCACACCAGTGTGCCTGCTGTCAGCTGGCACCGGGGGTGACAAACATAGTCCTGGAGCAGAAAACCCCAGTGGGCTAGTGAGATCCATCTCGGGGGCAGGTGGCCCCAGGCTGATGCTCCTGGAAGAATAGCCCTGGCCTTAAAAAGTCAATCCAAATCGCTCTGCTTTTCAAACCATCTCAGTAAGTGCAGGGTACCAAGCACTGAACTGTTTCAAGCTGGTACAACTTCAGGAGGGTGTTGGCTCCAGGGCTGCTGAAATTAAGTGCACAAGAGGACTTACTGAGACACAGGTTTCACAGAAAATTATTCATGAATAGGAAACAGTTTATCCTAGAACTAACAAGAGTGGCAGCACCAGTCTAGCGCGCTCTGAGCATTTTATATCCTCCTTCAGCTTTTATACAATGGAATTTTCATACTGCATTGCATTTAGTTTTAAAACATTGCCCTCAAAAGATCCTTTGTTCTCCTGGGATTTTCGGCAGAGAAGAGTGGGCAAATATTCTTGAGTGTGGCGAGAGCACTCAGATTCAAGTGCAGGTCTAGCTCGTGCCTTGCTGTGGCTTATCAGGGTTGGCTTAATGCTGAATGCCACGATGTATTATGCTGCCATCCACTTAAATTGACAGCAGTCACTCACGGGATGACTTATTTCCTAGTATCAAATATTTGTCGCTGCGCAGCACTTAGCGCAGTGTGCTTCAATGTTCATCCAAGGATCCCGTTTCAGCAGAGACCACAACTGGCAGCGCCTTTCCCCTGCTTGACCCTGACGAATAATTTTTCTCGCTGGTGAAATGTAAAAGTGATGGCTCTCAGTGTGTCTGTGTATATRTGTGTGYGTGTGTGAAGTATAGAAGTGCTTGCAGTGAATTGCAGACAGCTGCGTTTACCGCGCGGCACAGATCACTGTACTGAGGTGGCTGTGCTCTGCGTGGGAAGCTGTCAGGAGAGCCAGCGGGTTGGAGCTGGAGCTGCTTGTCCTGGCCTGTACATCGAGAGGGGCTACAGCTGGAAGCAGCTTAAAAGAAGATCGCCTTTCCAGCCGTGGTGYCGTGCTGGCGTTGCACACTTCAGACACTTTGTGTGAAGACCACAGGCAAGTGTAGTTTTTATTTTTTGGCACCAATTTCCCACAGCCTTTTGTTTCGGGTACCAATTAGCAGTTTAATCTGCAGCCCCCGTTGAAGGTGAGCAGGRTGTTTTGAGCTGGCGGTGTTTTTAAAACCAATACCTCTTCTCGGGCACCAGCACAGAGAACGCAAAGCAGGAGGTACTTTAAGGGCTTGACGCTCTCACGCACCACATTTTGGAGGGTGGTTTTCCTGTGAAGGCTGCCTTTTAAAAACCGCAGCACCTCCACAGGAGTTGGGCACCAAGGGACTGTGCTGTGGTCATRCCTCGGTGACTGGTCACAGCTTTTGATTGCTTTTGTGAGGCATACTGATGCATCTGAAATACAGATGCTTTTTGGTCCTCGTGAGCTTGGCAAGACATCAGCTGTCTCTCCAGTACTGCTGAGAGATGCTCTATGATGAACACCACTTAAAAGCTTAAGAAAATTATCCCTGGATCAACACCAGCTGCAATGAGGGCAGGAAAGTGAACTGGGTGACTGCAGTCACACTTCATGGGGTATAACCTAGGAACAAATAGGTGTTTGTCACCTCATACCATTACTGTGGCATTTGAAGTGTTTTCCTTTCCTTGTTTAGCCTGACTTTTCTCACGCACCATCATAGCCTACTGGTTTTAAAGGCTGCAATGACCTTCTTGGTCACTGGCCTTGGCCCCGTGTCAGCAGTCAAAGATGCTATAGAAGGGGGAATGGCTGCTCTGGGAGACGTGTGACAACCAGCAACCAAATGACTGGTTGGTCTCTGGCAGATGCTGCGACAGGCAGAAGATGACTCAAGCAGTACATTTCATCCATGGGTTCAAGCATGCTCCGTAAATGTTAAGTATTACTTCACAGAAATTGGAGAGTGTTGTAAACAACCCACTACAGACTGAWAAGCAAAGATACGAGCTGTTAAGCGGTTTGTCCTTTGCCATATCACCACGCTGGTTGTACATTTCCTTGTGAAAGCAGGAATCTGCCCTAAAATTGTTGATGGAGTTGAACACAGAAGGGTGCTTATCGGCTGGAGAAGCTGGGAGAGAGTGGCACACGTTGTGTGCRACTGGTTGCTAAACTCAAGTGGTGGGGGAAGGCTGGTGGTGATGCTGCCCTAACRTCTGGAATAGGCAGCAGAGTTTGGTTTGTTTTTTGAAGAGGCTACAACAGCAGTTCTCCTTGTTGGTGCATCCTAAAAGGAGTTAGTTTGGTTTGGGTCTGGATCCATGGTTTCTAAGTGATCTGAGGAAGACCGGAGCATATTAGAGGTGATGGCCCATGCAGGAAAAGCAGGAAACCAGGGTTAAATCAGCACCTGCCAGAGGTGCTGCACATGGTTGCAGGGTACACCTGACGAGGGTCAGGCAGTAAAGAGCTGTTCCAGACATTCACTCGGTGATGGCTTCCAGCGAAGCCTGTCTGCAGGAAGCCCCCCCAGCAGCTCACCCTCCCTGGGGGGCTGGGAGCGCGTGGCCTTTTGCTTCACGCTCTGGTAATGCTGCACTGAAGGCAGGCTGAGTTACTGCTGCAGTGTTTAAACCACACTCTCTCTGGTGATGGATTGCTTCCCAGCATAGCCTTGAGAGAAGCTTTTACAGGACTTCTGTGTGTATAGTTTCTGGTAGGCCGGCATGGAGGTGTTTACAGAAGAGCACAGTTTAACCTGTTTCTCTACTGTAACTGGTGCTTGCTTTCCAAACATCTTGCTAGGAAAATGGAATTGGCCATAAATACTTAATTGGCTGATAACTCTGGCTTGCACTGTGTAGCTAGAAATATYCCTCCCCAAGTAACTGAGCATCAATCAGCTTGCAGTCAAAACAGGAGATTTACTTTGCAAAAGGCAAGCGAGGCATCTGCAGTCACTGCTCCTGACAACATTGCGCCTGCTGGTAAATAAGGGCTGCAACCTATGTTTAAAAATAAGAGCTGCTGGGAGTAGTGATTTCCAGCCTGGAGTGTTTTGGGTTCCCTGTGGGATTCCTCCACCAGCTCCTGCAGGAGGGTGAGCTGGTAACAGCTGGTGTGAGCGTGTGTGTGGCAGCGTGGTGCACGCTCGGTGAGAGCTAACACATGCCTGATGGTCCAGCTCCCTCTCCTCTGACCCCCAGCCTCTCGCAGCGAGAGCCTCGGGTCTTTCACCCTCACCCTTCGCCTCCTGGAGCTAACAGCTTGTGTGAAGCCAGTACCGCTGCTCCTCGGCTGACAGCCCAAGCCTTTGTGGCCAGTGTCCTGTAGCCTCCAGGCTGGGAAGCTTCTCGTCCTCCCAGCCCCTCTGTACCTGCCCGGTGTCCCAGCCGCCGGGCCGTGGCCAGAGTCCTCGCCCTATCCCTAAGGGGTTTTTTCCCCCAGCTGCTCTGAAACGGGTGACAAGGAAAACAGAGGTGTGCAGCCCACAGGGACTGTRCAAGCATCCAGTCTCCTGTAGTGCAAGCTCTAGGTCCGGGCTGGCGGTGCCTGTCCCATCCCCAGCCTCTGGGTCCGATGGGCTTTGTGCATACAATCGGCTCTGCCAGTCTTGCACCATCATCCCCAGCAACAAGGCAGCCRTGCCCCGCTAAGCCGAAGAGCTGTAGCAGTCGGGTACCTTCACTGTTAACTGTGCCACCTTATTTCCCAGCATGAATCTCGGGGTTTGCATTCAGTCCTTCTGGTTTGCTTTCTTCTGCAGGGCTGGAGAGCCCTTTACTCACCAAGAAACACTCCTCGTGCAGGTCCATCTAGACACCAAACATGAATAACGGGAGTGCAAGCATTTTGCAAGCCTGTAAGGAAGGCAGGTTACCCGGCRTTTGACCTTCCCTTGCCTCTCGGCTCTTATTTGTTTCACCCTTTTAAAGTGGGAGGCAGAGGGCTGACCTCTCTTYGGTCCTGCAGGACCCCTGGGTAGATGGCTGTGCCTCGGGCAGCCCCCAGCAGCTGGGGAAAGCGGCTCCCGGGGGCTGAACGGGCAGCAGGCACGGCCCCAGCAGCCAGGCTGGTCTGGGTGGGCAGCTGGGCTGGGAGGGAGCCGTCTTCTCCTGGTGGCTCATGCTTTGGTTTAGCACTAAGTACAGCTAAGAAATGTTTGAGTGTTAGCTTTCTAGCGTGGCTGACTGCCTCAAAGACAAGCAAACAAGGAATTCGCTAGGGTAGCTGTCAAAGCAGGCTCTCAGCCCCTACTAACGCTCTCCTCCTTCCATCTGACCTTATTAACGCAGCCTGGTTATTTTGCAAGACGCCTCCTTTGCCTTGCAGCAGCCCTCAGCTACTCTGGAGGGAGCGGAGCTGCGAAACCTCTGGAAGGACTGAATGGCTCAGTGGAGCACGACCAGAGCGCCCGGAGGGAGCGGGATGCGSGGGGTGAGCCGGCGCGGCAGGACCGTGCCTGCCCTTGGGCTTGTCTTGCAGGAGCCACGGAATGCCCTTTGTGCTACAAATCCAAATCCAAGGTGAAAAGCTCATATTTACTGCTATTCCCACTGTTCCACTGGCARAATCTTCCCCAGCACTTGGGGGACAAGTAAAGGGTTTTGCTTAATCATGCCTTCCTTTTGTCTTCCACGTGGGATTTGCAGCTTCCCTGGGCTGTCCACTGACGGGTGCAGGGGCTGCGCTAACAGCCAAGTTCCAGGAGGATGCAGAGCATGAGGGGTCTGGCCATGGAAAGGGGTCAGGCGGAGTTTTTCTCAGGATGCTTTTATGTGAAGGCTCCCTGTTGAACCGGGTTGGCCATGGAGCATAGCGGGGGAGCTAGTGGGTCCCCCAGCCCCCCGTTCTCCTGCCGCTGCAGACCCCTTGCATCCCTTGCTGGGGAAGGATGAAAGGCAGGTAAAAGCCTGTGTGTTTTCTGTAAGCACAGAAATTGCTGCCTCTTGCGTTGGCCCAGCCCCATCACTCGACAGCGTCAGGCCCCTGTGATGATTTGGCTTCTCCAGGTCGCACCGTTAATGCCGWAAAACGCCCGCTCCTGCCGCGGGCTCAGCAGGGAGCTGGAAGGCGGCTTCGGCTGATGGTGAGCTCGGAAGCGCAGTTCATCCCATGTTTGGCACGAGGCGGTTTGTGACTCCTGGAACAGGATTAGCTCCTGATCTGTGCTGGGAGGAGAGGGTCCTGGGTGGGCTGTGGGAAGAGCCTGGACATGTGGAGTGTGGACGAGCCGTGAGCCTGGGGAGGTTTACTCTGTGCAAACGCCTCATGGCYCTGAGACGTGGTGTTAATTCATTCTGGTCCTCTAAGTAAATGAGCTTTCTAATTAGCTTTTTTTAAGAGATTTTTCTTGCTTATACTGATTAATATTAAAAATGCTAATATGTATTTTATAATGCTAACCACCCACGAGGAGACCACGCTATCACCCTTGATTAACGCCAGCTTTAATGGCACTGACATAGCGTCTTGTCTTTTTACAAACGCCTTTTAAAAGTGAAAGTACGCTGTAAAGCCCACAGCCAAGGGTCGGGGCTGCCCGYGCGGCTGCTCGCTGCCGGGGCATGGGGAGATGTCCTGGCCAAGGCTGCGTGCCCGTCCTCCTGCCTGCTGGGTACCACCGCGGGGGACAGGGCAGCGTGGCCGGGCTGCCCCGTGCGTGGTGATGTCCCCTATTAACCCCCAGTTTCAGGGCAGGCATTTATTTCAGGCTTTTACAGGTTTCCATTTGTATTCTCCCTTTTTCGCTGCCACGCTCTCGAGACCAAGGCCAGCAACAAAAGGCATYATAACAATAAAGCTCAATT
Organism: Oceanodroma leucorhoa; assembly: GCA_030449065.1. Classification (NCBI taxonomy): domain Eukaryota; kingdom Metazoa; phylum Chordata; class Aves; order Procellariiformes; genus Oceanodroma; species Oceanodroma leucorhoa. The sequence continues at coordinate 2,050,094 of JASVER010000099.1, forward strand.
GCAAGTTATTTACTTGGCATCGTTGTGTCTGCCAAACTACGGTATTAATTTTGTGTCTCAATGAAGGGAATATTCTGCTGATTAGCCACGGGGGCAGCATTTGTTCTAGAAAGCAGCCTTTAATAGGCCTTCAGATCATGCTGTAATTCATATCAGTAAGTCAAAAAGAGCTTTTCATTGACGTGCTCAGGGTCTGCACCTCCCGGCTCCATTGCATGGCCGTGGCCGGGCAGGGGGACGGTGGCTCATGGCACAGGTCGGGCACAAGCCGGCATTGCCGCAGAAGGTCAGACAGCCACAGTTTGGGCTCTGAGTGCTGTGGAGGAGGAGGGGGCTGCAGGATGGGACGGGCAGGACTGCAGCGGGGAGGGACGGTGTCACCCCGAGCTGCCATCCCTGCGAGGGTGCCCTGGGGACGTGCCGCTGCAGGCAGGGGTGCACAGCTCTGCCGCTCCCTGGGAGCTGCAATGGGGATGGGGACAGGGTGGGCTCACAGGGCTCTGAAACTTCCCAGGGAGACAACTGCAGAGCCCAGGGGGTTGGAGAGCACGCTTTCTGCAAGAGCGCGCCTCTGCCCACCGGCCACGGCCGCGCTCCAGCCTCTGCGGCTGGCAAGGATAGGAAAGGGAGTGATTTATGGTCTCAGTGCTCAGCGGGGATTTTTTGCTTGCCTGTGTTTAATTTTGTTTGGAGATGATGGTGCATTTAAAAAAAATATCTCTCTGGTACATTTGAAGAGAAAACCTGGGGCTGAATTTTCCTGGTGCYGCCCTGGCGGTGCTTAGCACAGTCGTACCGTGAGTAGTTAATGTGGGGTGCACCCAGTCTGCACCGAGGAGCTGGGGGGGATATTCCCTCCCATTTCAGCTATGGCTCAGCATTACTGCCTACGTTGCTGCTGCTCTCAAACGCRAACCCCGGCTAGGGTCTGGAGCCCCCTCGGCAGCTCCCTGCCACCCAGCTGCCCTCCCCACCAGCAGTGCTGCACATTGCTCCCCTCTCTCGGCACCATTTTCCCAAGCACAGCAATRTGGCACTTGGCTTTGAGCTCCGTTTTTCCTGCAGGGACCCTACGGAGCGCCGCGGTGCCTGTGGCAGAGCCGCCTTCCCGGGGATCCCCCCCGGGAGCGCTCTGAAGCGGCAGCCCGGGGGTCCCGGCAGGCGCGGGTGGGAGCCGGCTTTCCTCCGCCGGCGGCTCGGGGGGAGGCGAATGCCCTGGGCAATGCTGAGGGAGCAGATGGGATTGAATTTCTAAGGGCAAAGATGCTTTTTAAAGTACTTTTTTGCATCAATTCCTTAGAAATTGTTTGTCTCAAGATAAATGGGTTAGAACAGAGGAAGAAACAGGGATTTTGCTGTTTTGGCTGCAGGGACTCTGTGTGCTAATAAATTCTCAAAAGGGCCTCAGTCCCCCTAAGAGCCCTGCTGTGAGAGRTGCTCCGTCTGCCGCTCATCCCCTCCACTGCCACCTCTGGGTGTGGGGACAGGGGCTCTCCCCGTCTTCCCCCASTCAAGGAGCAACCCCAGTGAGAAAAAGCGAGGAGGATGTCACCAGGCTGTATCTCCYCTCCTTTGACATGTTGCCTGGGGATGGAGACCGAGGTGTGTGCTGCTGTCCTGGACCGAGGGCAATGATAYGTTCTTGAGCAAGGTGAAGCAGGACAGACCTGGGGGCTCTGCCGATGGGACTATGTGTCCAGGGGAGGATGGTACAGGATGCTCCAGGGCTGCATCTACCTGCTTCATGCCCTACCAGCCCGACCCAACGAGGACCAAGCTGCTACCCAGCCCGGCTGCGGCCAGCTCGACCCCTCTGCTGCCAGGGAGCAGCCGGCAGCGACCCTTTGGGGTGAGCTCAGGGAGGTTTCAGTGCCAGCCCATGGCCTGGAAGGCTTGCTGGYATGTGGGACTGCTCCCAAATAACCCTCAGACACCCAGGGAGAAGGTTACTTTCAGGTAGGAGCTTGCTAAACCTGTGGTTGAAACACTTCAGCTTTGCTCAGTGGGAGCATTTCAGTGAGATGTAGGTATTTTCCCTGGCTATTCCTGAAGAACTGCCACGACCTAGTCCTTGAGATGAATATTATATTCACAAAAGTATTATTTCACAAAATATTTCTTTAATAGTATGAAGGTTTAATGCAGTTTCAAGTGTGTTTCTGTGCGGGAAGTCCACATATTCAGGAACGCTTATTGGATAATTTAAGACCTGCTCATCTGATAACTTAAGCCCTTTCCCCTTGCACAAAATCCCCACGGTCGTGTACAGTTCCCAGGCAGAGTCACACATCGTCATGTTCATTTGTTTTGAAGAGGTGATACAGAATCTGCTCTGAAAATTAAGTGGCATCAGCCCATCTGCCTAACTCATTGCTGCAAGTTTAGCTTGCTGGTTTATCAGCCTCCTGAACGATCTGTATTTAATTCCGCATCCCGCCTCTCTGCTGACCTTTGAGACCATCTCACGTGGCTACCAATCAAAGGAAGAAAGAAATTAGAAATTATTTCAGATGAGGCTGAGGTATTTAACCATGTCAGTCTCCAAAATATTCAGTGGAGGGTCTTCTAGTTAACATCCCCAATATACGGTCCAGTAATAAGTAATCAAATAATGAAGTGGGCTATTTTTCAGGGCTTTTTTTTTTTTTTTGATACTGCTGCTGTCTGTGCATCCCTCCTGGTCTTACACTCTGCATGGTGACACACACATGAAGGGAAAATCCACGGCATCTCTGGCAGAGCTGCATGTCTCCAGYGCCCGTTGGCTTTAGAAATAAACTAATAAAGGGGTAAAAGGAAATTACGAGTCTAATGAAAAGGATTATTTATTTTTCCACAGGACAGGCTGTGCGCGGTCGTCCCCGTTCCACGGAGCATCTCTGAGCCTCACTAAGTGTCAAATGAAACGGGCTAATGAAATGGATTAGGATCTTAATAGCACATTTGATTAGTGGAGCTCTCACCTCGGGGCACTCTCTCATGTGTGTTAACGGGCGCTGCGGGCGACGGCTGCCTAAATGAGCCTATTAATGGGGAAGAGCTGATGCAGGCTCCCAGCCACCATCAGCTGTAGCGGAGCAGTTCGCCCGGGCTGCAGCCCSAGCCCCCGGCAGGCCATGGGGAAACCAGTCCAGCGTGGGAAAGTGCACTTTTATGTAGAAAAGAAAACAAAAAAAAAAAAAAGGAGAAATAATGATTTTTTTTTAATTTGTTAGTGAAAAAAATGACYGGTCTGTCCTTAACTTAAAGGCCTTCATTCTGGGAGGGACTAACATTTTGTGTTGGGTGGGGATTTATGAGTAGAGCTGCTGTGCTAAATGTATTTGTGGAGCCCTCTGAGAACGTACTGCAATAATTCCTAAATACTGGCACACCACCYGTCCTCCACGGTGGCTGGACGTCACCAATGTCTCGGGCACAGGGAAAAATGCCTCTGTGTTAGTGCTACTTTCTGCTATAATTAATCCTTCCTAGAGTGGCGCAAGGTTGAAATCAGTGTCTTTCACTAATTAACATGATTACGCACAGTCAGCACCCGCTCCTGCCGTCCTCAAGCACCTGGAGGAGGATGCGATGGGTGGGGGCTGCGCGGAGGAAGGGACTGCTACTGCCCTGCCTGCAGGTTGGGCAATGGAGGGTTAAATACATTAGCRGGATGTGAACGCCGGTGTGTTTCAGGCTGCATCCGGGGTGCCCCAATAATTCCTTAGCATATTTTCAAAATATTTCTTATTTCAGTGTCAGGCAGTAAATAATGCAGAGCTGTAAACAGCTAGGATGCTGTAGGGAGCCAGGAGTTATAAATTGCTGATGCAATAAGCTATCATGTTATCTTAAGGAAGGGATTTAAAATATATAAATGAATAAATAAACAGAGCTGGCCTGKTTTTTTTTCCAGGTGGCTCCAGGATCCAGCAGATTATTGAGGAGTTTGCAAGCAGTCAGCCCTGCACACGGCTGCTGCCTGCTGAGAGCAAGAGTTTCATCGTCCTGTCCCGTGAGTTGCCGCTGACTGGGGCCCTTTTTATGGTATTTGTCATTTAAAAGCAAAATAGTTGAATGGCTAACCCACTGACTGCCTTTCACATCAACTGTTGTGGCAAAGTGTCTTCTCCCCAGAGTTTTTCCTTGTTTTGAAGTCTGATGAAATCTCTGAAATGATGTACTGAGGGGATAGCCAGCATCCCCCRGCCCGGACACTCACTGGGCAGTAGGATGGCTCCGGGTACGATGCTCCTCCTGCAGCACCAACAGGGTGGAAAGTGCCCAGGCTGCCCTTAAAGGTTTTGGGCAAACTGCTAAATTTAACAAAGCTGGGGGGAAATAAAGGAGCCTGGCTCTCTTTCTGCAGAGGCAGATGCCACCAGTCCGTGGTCGCCGTCTCTGGGTGTCCGGGCTCCCGTCCTGGCTGTGCAGCATCTCCTCCTGCTCACCGTGCGGCGATGGTGCCACCAGCCTCGCTGCAGCAAGGYGCCAGCGACAGCAGCCCTTGAGGCGCTACCCAGGCAGCTTAAACAGGTACAAGACAGCTCTCAAGGAGCCTCAGAAAATTAGGATTCAAAGTGAAAGTGGGTTGGAGCCCAAAGAGCCCCTCTGTGCCCCACATCCGAGCCGGGGTGAAGGTCCCCAGCTGTCCCTGTCCAGCCCTGTCTGGCATCCCTGCAGGTGAAGGACACGTTTTGGTATCTGCCTGGGATGTTAGGTACAGATCTCTGGGGCCTGGCAATTGTTCCAGTAATTTGGCTCGCCGTTCGTAATGCAATTAGTCATTGGAGTAACGTAGGCAGTGCCTGATGTCACCGCTGTTTCCATGGCAATGGGCAGATTCCCGAGGCAGGCAGRAGGAGCGTGTGTGCATGCGTGTGCGCGCACACGTGGGGAGCTGTGGCGTGGGGAGCGCAGGAGAGCAACCAGCCCCAGGCCRGAGCCCGCAGGTTTCCGAGCCATGGCACCAGCAGTGCCGGCGCTGGTGGCACAGGGCCATCCCAAAGCAGAAGGGTCCTGGTCCCTTCGGTCCTGTGTCCCTTGCTGGCTGCTAAACATTGCACGGGAGAACTATGGCAGGAGAGGGAATAAACCCAGGGCAGTGGCCTTGTGGCCAGCCCGCTGCAGGGGAGTGTCTTCCCCGGGTACGTGCCTGCAGGAGGCACTCCCCGAGCTCTGCAGCAGCAGCCCAAGAGCAGAGGGAAGTGACGAACGGCTTATTAATGACAGCTGCCATTAGAAATGACGTGAAACACAAGGGCAGGTGAGTTATGGCCTAACCTGTATCATATTTACAGTGTGCCATCTACATAAGACTATTTATTCTGCTTTTCACCCTAAGTGCTAGGTTAGCACAAAAGCAACACCACGCTGTCTGGAGCTTGCAAGACTCCAGGCATCCCCTGGGTACCTGGAAACCTGCTGGGATGGGAGCAGAGCCGGGCTGAGCCTCAGGATGCAGGAACAGCACCAAAAGCCCTGGTTAGGAGCTGAGAGCGAGCAAAGGAGCGTGGCTGCATCCCTGCTTCGCAGAGAAGGTCTGCCTGGTCTCTCTCCTTCCTAAATTAACCCCCYGGTGAAGCTGGAAGAGGCCCTTTGCCCAGCCTGGTTGGTTCCTGGTCCCGTGCTGCCAGCCTGCGTGAGAGCCCGCTCGCATCCCAGCAAGGTACGACGGGCAGGGCGGCCCCTCTTCCACCGCCTGAGCACCGAGATCTAATKCATGTTGAGGGCAAACTTAGCGAGCTGGTGGAGAGCGTCTGTCGGCAAGGTACAATGAAGGGAGGCAGCGTAATGCAATTGCTTCATTTGAAGCAATTAGAGCAGAGCAAAAACATGTTTTTACAAACGGACTCGATATTGGTAAGTGATGCCCGGCTGCTTTTTGTTAGCACAGAGTCAAAAAGCAATTTTCCTGTGTGTTAGGGGCAGCGCAGAGGTCTAACTCGTTTGCGGCGTGGGCCACGGTGGGAATTTTTGGTCTGCATTGGAATGAGCTGCTCCGTTTCCCGGTGAATTTAGAAACAGGCTGCAGGCGGGAAGGGGGGGGCAGCGGGCAGCTCCCAGCGATTGCCAGGCTCTTGATGGCACTTGGCACGGCTTGGGTCACAGCAATCCCGCCTCGGCAGCATTTCTGCCATGGGATTTTGGACCGCCCTGTCCTCCTGAGGCATCTTCTTGCCTGGAAACTGCTGCCAGGGAAGGATGCCAGGGGATGCTGGTGCCCGCTGGGGTGCAGCACGGGATGCTGAGGGACGTCACTGCGCGTCACGTAAGTCAGCTCTTGGGAGAAAGGTTGTAAAGAAAGCTGGAAGTTAATCCCATTAATCCAGCCTCAGGATCAAGGCTAGGAGAAGACAGTGTAATGTATTCAATCTGCGGATCAGGAGATAACAGCAAGAACAAAACAGCATGAAAGCCGTTTTCTTCTTGCCACTGTTTCTTCTGGCACTTCAGAGGTGGGGCCAAGGAAACTGATACCCAGACGAGGCCTTTTGCATGGCAAAGATTAAGCGCAGGAGTTGGAGAGGATTTAGGCTGGTGCCACAACAACGCCTGAGAGCCCGAAGTGTTTCTATGCCCGGAGAGAAGAGAATAATGATAATAATAATAAAAAAAACGAGGAACAAGGTAATTAACGTTCAAAAATGGACTGAAGGGCTGATCTGATCCTTTGTGTGGGAGGTGCGGGGGTGGTTTGTACCCGGTAAGGTCGCAGACACGTCCGGCTGCCTGCAAAGCCGTCACCGCCTCCCTCTGCCCACACCTCCCCGAAGCACGGCCGASCCGGCGCCGGGCGCGGGGGTGTGAGCTGCGCCCCTAAACCCGTGCGGGGGGGCGGACGTGTGATGGACACCCAGCCTTGGAGAGCTGCAGCTGCCGTGGCCAGCAGCTTGGTGGGCTTTGTTGGTGGGGCTGAGCCGTGCGGTGGTGGCTGCCCTTTCACAAGCACATGCAGAGTTATTTTGCAAGGGGCGTTTGTGTTTGCAGCCGATGGAGGGCTGGGGTGAGGAGCTCACGGCGCACAAGTCGCCTGGACACGGGCTTCTCCGCGGTGAAAACAAGAGGCGAATTTCCGGAGAGCGTCAGCAGCAAAGGAGGGAGGCGATCGCACAGGGAGATCATTAGCTAGAAAAGAAAAGGGGAAGCAAAGTGCTGCCTTTTCTGGGGCCTTTTCTGSGCTGGCTGCAGGCTGTGGGCGCCCTGCGTGGGACAGCAGCTTTGCCCGACAGCRCCGGTGCCTCTGCGGCACGGCRTGGTACGGCACAGCACGGCACGGCTCGGCTCGGCTCGCACCCAGCTGGGTGGCTGCACTGTGCCAGGCGAGTTCGGAGSTGATTTGGGTCGGGGACACTGTGTCCACGCCAGCTGTGCACAAAGGGACACGGAGCCGGGGCTGAGCTTGGGGCAGCCCATGGGCACCCGGGCAGCTACGCCATCGGGGGGCTGGTGGGCAGAGCATGGTGCAACCATGGCACCGGAGAGAGCCTTGATGGCTCGGCTCTGGGACAGCAGCATCTTGTGATATTTATCCAGTCTCTCTTGCTCGCATCCTCGAGCGCCTACGCTGACAGCCCTGGTTTAAAAGTCACAGGCTGCGAGATTAATTGGGCTGTCAAGTCTTTTTCCAGCAAATTAACTATCCAGAGACTCTTTTCCAAGGTCCTCTTTTCAATGGGCAGAAATATCATTTCAATATTTGGGGAGAAACATAGACGGGAGCTTCGTGAAACAGAATTTATGTCTTACTTGCTCTGTTTTAAAGCTGAAGCTAATTGGAGCAAGCATTAATGGCCAAGGAGCCGATGTGTTTGATTGATTTGAGTTATTCCATATAGCTGTGGGGTGAGCTGAGCCCTAATCGATGCAGGAATTTTCCTGTGGGATGGGGAAAAGAGTGAGACCTCCTGACTAGATGGAGAAACGGGCTCTTTGGTGTCTAATATACTTTAACTTCAGTTCAAAACTTTTCTCGAATCTGGGGTGTAAATACACTAGCCAACGCTTCCTTAACACCTGCTTTCACGAGCCTGCTGTTGTTCACCCCCGAAACATGCTTGCTGCTCACCCAGGACCTCAGAAGCAGTTGGGGGCGAGTGGCCCGCTGGGGACATGTGGCCGGTGGGAGTCTGTGCTGAAAGGGGGGTCTGGGTCCCCTCCCTCCCCATTGCTGCCGCAGCACCCTCCTGCCTTCGGCAATACCTGAGCCCAGCAGTCAGCATGGCTCATCACATTCAGCCTGTGAATAGCTAACTAGAAATTAAGGTTTATTAGCCTAAATGCAGTTGTGTTTTCAACAGCCCACTAACCTTTTCCTCTTGGATCTTTGCTTATGTCTTAAAAATCCACTTTCGGTATAGACTGTCAGATTTAATCCTTTTTAAATATCCTATTCCCTGGTGAGGCAGCAAGATTTCCCAGGCAGCCCTGAAACTTGCAGATAAGATTTTACTGGAATGAGACATCCAGATGAAATGAAGTTTCTATTTAAAACAGCCTTTTGGGGGGTATCCCTCTTTGTCTGTGTTTGTCTACAACTCTTAAGCATCTGTTTCCTCGCAGGACAGCTCATTTAAACTTGGYTGGACAAAAATAAAAGCTCCTTCTGCTTTACAGCTAAAAGAGTCCTGAACCCTGACTGTAAGGTGGGCTGGGAAGCCGGTGGGTCTCTGGCAGCCATCCACCCCCGTGGGGAGGCTTTGTGCCCATCACAGAGCTCCAAAGGGCTCTGCTGGGGTCTCCTGGGCTTTTCCTTGCTGATGAAGCCCACAAGGAGCCAGGGGAAGGGACTTGCAGTGCCATTGTACCAGCAGCCTCTGTTGGCAAACGAGCCCGAGCTGGTCACCATCATCTTCTTCCCCAGCCCCACCAGGTGAGCCACGCTGGTCCTGCTTTTTTTTCATCACCATGCAACACATCCCATTACTATTAAGGTCTGAAGCATGTGTTCATCCTGAGTTCTAGGGCTGATAATTGCTGTGAGCATCTSTGAGCACGTTGGAGGGACTGCGCACAGCGTGGTGGGACAGCGTGGTCACAAGCACAAGGAGGGGAGCGGTTCGGTCAGGCTGGGCTGCTCTGTGCTAATTAGAGCAAGCGGAGTGCTGTGCCTCGAYGGGCTTTCCCCCCACCCCGCGCACCCCTGTACACCCTGCAGAGYGGCTCCGGCCCCGCGCTGGGGCCAGGACTGGGCTGCAGCAGCGGGGAGGGGGTCAAGCCCGTGGGGTGGGGGGCCTCTGTGTCCTGCGTGGGCTCGGGCAACGGGGCCTCGGCAGCAGAAAACCGGGCAGAGGCAGCCAGCCGCAAACAGCTCCCACGGTCGGTGGAACTGCGAGCTGGGGGGGGGGTATTTTTCAAGGATGGATAGGTTTGGTTTTGGGTGGGGTTTTTATTTTATTTTTTTTTTAAATGAATTTTATGGCCAAATAAGTGTGTAAGTACCTGCTTCTGATTCACTAAAAATAGCTGTAAACACAATGCTAAACAAGCAGTGAGCAGGCATGTGGATGTATACCTGTATTTCAGGGATGGCATCACYGTTTAGAGATACAAGCCAGGGTTAGATTAAAGGCTTAATGGCTGCAATTAAACTTCCCGCAGGAATTATTTCCTTGCTGAGCTTTACCCAGCAGCAAACTCTGTGGTGCCAGAATTTCTATAGCAATGAGGAGGTACAAAGGCAAAGCCCAGCACGAGCCCGGCCAGAGGTGGGACCTCTCGCCTTTTGGCCAGCTGACGGGATTAAACGAAGACCCTTTGCAGCCGGTGGCAGGGTGCCATCGGGCAGCGCTCAGCTCGGGGGGWAAAACCCACCCCGCTTCCAGCAGCGCTTAGGAAAACCACTCAATTAAAATGAGCACAGAGTTCAGCTCAGAAACAGGGAGAAAGTGCCCGATAGCCACGGGGCCGGCAGCAGGCGTTCATTCAGTGTCACTGCTTTACAGGCACCACGCACCCCCTGCGGCCGCCTAGCCAAGCCGTGGGGTGAGGAGGGTCCCCCTGACCCCCGTGGGACTCCCCACCCACATGCAGGCTGTGCCCTGCCTGCGTTTCCCYAGGCATCAGACCTTCAAAGGCACCCACATTTTGCAGCCTGCATCTTTGGGGTGAAGAACAGCCACCCCTGGGGCAATGGAGACCTCCCAGCAGTGGCTCCTTTAACTCAGCCTGTGCAGCAAGTGTTTTATCCCAATTAGTCCTCATCCCCCGGGGACACAAAACCAAGAAACAGTCTCTCCAGAACTACTACCATGAGACACCAAGGTTTATTAAATAATCACATTCACCCACAGAGACAAAACACGCTGGGGTGTTGCACAGGGAACTGCAGCAAGGCCCCACAGCTCCCCATGCCCCTGCAAAACAAAGTCCTAGTGAGCAGGAGGTTGCCATTTTACCTCCCATTTCAGCCCCCCCTCGGCAGGTTGATGCTGCCTTTTTCAGTACAGGGAGAGGCTTTTTTCCTTCAGACATGATGGCAGCCAAGGGATGCCCAGCCTGGGGATTAAACCAGCCTCAGGTGTCCGTACCAGTGCTGGTACTTGCTCTTGCGGGATTGCAGTATGTTCTATGCATACCGCTCTTATGCATAGAGCGGTTCTGATGAGTTTGGGGGTATTCAGGACGCATTTGTGCTGTCACCTGGATTTGCCCTCTCCCAGGCCAAGGTTTGGCTCAGCCCATGCCACGGTGCTCAGCCCCCCAGGTATGGCCACACAACCCAGGACTGGGGGACACGGGAAATGTTTCGGTGGGGTAGTGAGACCTCGGCTCCAGCCGCCTCTGCAGCATGAGGATGAGCCAACAGGAYGCACGACCCAAGCAGCTGTGCTACCTGTCCTCAGAATAAAGCCAACTCTTTATACTCACTGGGAAGACAAAAAAAAAAAAAAGGAGGATTCAGCTAATCAGGCAAGAGCAAACCTCTTCTTGGCCTCGGTACCGGGCCCCGCAGCAYCCACGGGGCAGTCGCTGCAAATATCTTTGCTCAGCCTGGCGAGCATGGGCATGTCCTGGGGGAGCAGGAGAGCTGGCCAGGCTCAGGTTAACAAGCTGGTTTCRGGTAGAGAAACACAGCAAAGAAAGCAAAAGCCGTATTTCTGCTCACCTTTAAAAACAGGGCTGCTGACAGTGAACTTGGCTGTAAAGCACTTTGCTGTCCAAGGATGAAAATTGCTAGATGAAAGCTTTGTGTATTACTTTTGCTTCAAGTACAACTGTTATCATTTAAAGTGATCTTTAGTGCCTGCTTTTGACATCTTCTTTTCAACCTTGCAGACTTACTTTCATTGGCCTGAAGAGTAAATCTGGCCATTTCCGAGCCGAAACAATTTTCTGATAGAAATTGCGGCAAGGTCAAAATTAAGGCTAATACAATATTGTTTGCAACTGTTATACGGAAATGGTGTTCAGATGAAAACAAACGTAACAAGGGCCCAAGAAAGCAGCCAGAAAGTTACAGCACCAAACCGCCATATTTTTTCATTACACCAGCAGTGTTCCCTTTGAGCTGGCCATCAATTTGGAAGTCTTTAAAAAGAGGAAGCAAGAACAAGTCAAAAAAAAGGATCAATAAAAACAAGGGAATGAAAAGCAGTGAGTCCGGGCTTATATTTAGATTAATGTCTAGCTCGAGATAATTACACCTTCATTGCTGTGGCACTGGCAGAGTTCAGGAAAAGAAATGCTACTCATTAACTCCTGACTGCTCTCCTTGGGATCAAAATGGAAAGTTTTAAACCAAAAGTAAAACGTGATCAAGTCATTTTGGTCCGACAGCAGAGCAGGCAACCCAAGAGGTGACCCTGCTGCAATCAGGAGGTGATGTCCTCAGCCGTGCCGACAGCTCTCCAAATTGCGCTCCGGTTAGGCAGCAGAGCTGCTTTTTGATGCTTAGCTGAACCTGAAAATCAGGGCAGAGGGTTTGTCGTGCTTTCTTCCAGAAAGCTTCCATGGGGGAAAAGGCGGTGAAATACTGAGCAGTCACTTACCAGAACAGTGGCTTCCCTCAGATGAGCAAAGCTGCCTGGAGAAGGGTGGGKGAGCAGCGATGCTCCTGAAACAGCCCATCCACAGCAGCTCCAGCTGCTGCTCAGCTGATCCGGCTGGCCTTTCCCCAGGGGGACATTGCCTGTTGCAGCCAGCGTCACTGGGTTGCAATAGACCTAAAAGCCTTCTTCACGTACCCTTGAAGCAGAAGTTGATCTCAGGTCCAGCGAGTCAGTGTCAAGGCCATACCTGGTGCCTAAAAGCCAGCACACCAAGGCTGGGGTGGTCTCAGCTCCCAGCTGGACACGCTGCTCTTGGCCCCTTCCCRCCCAGTCTGCGGGCACCGGGGAGCGGTGGACACACGGCTGCTCTCATCCCTGCCACGTGTCCTTGGGAGATCARCCCTGCAAAAGCCATGGGGAGCAGGGGGCAGGAGGGTGGTGGCATCACCGTGGCTTGGGCACAGTCCCTGTCCGTCCCTGGATGGTGCCTGCAGCCCCACGGTTTCCATCCCTTGCTCCAGCCAGGGGAAGGCGGCCCCGCTCTGGTTCAGCTGCTAGCCACGGGGCAGGGGTGGCCCAGGCAGTGCTGCGGGCTCCGGAGAGGCAGCCAGGTAGATCAGCCTATTTTAAAATATGCCTCTTTAGTGCAAATAGAAGAGAGAGCATCCATCATCTTCAGCTGGTATGAACACATGCCCTCCTTCTTTCAATCACACCTGCCTGCCCCTTCCAAATTGCGAGCCTTTCCTGCCCACAGGATGATCCGCTTTCTCTTTTCTAACTCTGTTTAAATTCTTCTCCTTGGAACAGTGGCATCTATACCAACACTGAAAAATTTCTTATTCCTTTGCTTCTCATCCCCATTTCCTGCGCTTCTCATAGCATCTTCTTCACAGACACCTTTCCCTTCCTTGTTTTCCAACTATTTTCTTATTTTTAACAGCTGTCAGTGGCAAAATTGTTTCCTTCACGGTTTCTTCTTAAAGAGCTCCTTAACTTTCCGTTCACAATCATTTAATTGTTGTTTTTTCCACCCAGCCAGTTTTGCTGGTAATTTCCRCTGATTTATGCTAGCCCTTTTGAAACACCTCGTAGCTGCATTACTGGCTGGGGCTGCCCTCTCTTTGCTCGCACAGACTATAATCAGACCATGGMCATTACTCCCTAAGCAATTACTACTTTTTCAGCAATTAAATCATTGCAGCAATACAACATCTTCTTGCATCCAGCTTGACGGTTTCTATATCAGGAAACRTCCATCCGAACCCTTGGGAAACTCGCCTGACACTCACCGTGGTCACCCACATCCCCAGAGGAGGTTTCCCCACAGCATCACCATCCAGACCCCGGGGGAGGGAGGTTGCTGGGAGCGAGTGCTGATCTCTGCTTTAATTCGGCAGACTTTTTTTTTTTCCTTCCTTCTTTTTAGTTGAAAAAAACCCCACTAAATTGCCTGATGATGCCATGTGAATGAATGATCAAAAGGTTTTTATTACAACACCCTTCTCCCAGGGTGCCCCCAGCAGACAGTCCTTGAGGCTTTCAGGCTCATCTAATGCCAACTGCACYGTCTTCACGGCATAAGCCAGTAACACAGCAGGGCAGGAAATAYTTCCCGGCTGCTGTATAATTCTCCTGCAACTATAAAACAAGCAGCCAGGCCCCGTTTGCCCATTTACCCTCCATCAGCTGCAATCCCCAACACAAGCGCCTGCGTTGATATTGCACAGAACGGCTGTTAAGTATTTTTGCTGTGAGATTGCAAGAAAAGTGATTTATAGCTCAGGGATTTGGTGACATCTTTTTCTTGTTAAATCACCTCTTTCTTACCCAAGGTGTAGTACTTGGTGACTTTCTGACAAGAAAAAAAATTTGGTTTTTGTCTTTCTTTATTCCAATGGCATCTTACAAGGCTCTTTTTCCTATTGCACCTACAGTACAGACTTCTGCTGTGCTGAGCAGCCCAGGAGGACCTGCCCCTCAGRGCCGAGGGGAAAGAAAGTCTGGCCCCTTCACACTGCTTTTCTCTGCCAACATGCTTAGTCCCCTTCAAGGCTGGGGATGGGAAGGAAGGACACAAATTACCTTGTTTTTTTAACAGCATTTCTTCTCCTTTCACAGYGGCTGCCCTGGCTGGATCCACCAGCTCGCATGGAAACGCATGGCAGCATCGGGGCATGGCTGCTGGGGTTCACCTGCACCTCATCCGCAGCACCTCGAGAGGTGAAGGTAAAGCCTCGCTGTCCCAGCTCTGCTTTGGGCAAACCCCTGGGCAGGAGAAGCAGCCTCAGCCTCACTCCCTTTATAGCTGGAGGTGGCCTCAGCTGGCCCCAGGGATGCTCCCCTGATGTGTAACGAGCTGAGCCTGTCTCCCGCCGCTGCAGCCCTTCCCTGCCCCTCCCTGCGAAAAAAAGTTTGCACACAAAAGAAGGCTTTTCAGGAAAAAAAGATTAATTAAATAAAGTCTGTGTTTGCCTTCCTGTCCCAATTCCGAGCAGCCTTTAGTGCCAATAATAATAATAAATCTGTATTTTTTTCCCCAGGAAAGGCTTTCTGCCTTGCCCTGGTACCAGTCCCAGTCCAGCCAGTTTTAGCCCCAACCCTTTTTGGTTGTTCCCCCCATCCTGCCACCTATACATGCCCTACGGAGTTCTCTCAGAGCCTGGCACACGGGACCGGCTTTGCAGCCCTGCAAGGGTGTAGAGGGGTTGCTACCACTTCTCTCTGTGATGTGATGGCCGGGAGGACTGCCGTCATATTTTACACACGGTTCAGTCTGTATTTGCTGGGCTTTACGCTATATATTTTCATTASTGGAAAGAGCTGAGGGCTAAGGATACTTAAACTGTAATAAATACATAAATTGTTGCTGAAGACTCCCAAACACTGTGATGGAGGCCTGGGGAAGACACAATTGCTTTACAGTGTAATTGAAGCCTTCAGAGAGGTCACTTTATTTCCATAGCCCTTAATTTTTTATGAAGAATGTTTCCTAATATGTGCCTGACAAAGATGCTCATATAATGTTGCTAAGTGAGAATATGAGAAAAGGGAGGAAATGCGATTACGGTGCTGCAGAGAGCAACACGCCATCTTTCACGGCACCGCTGCTGATGCCCCCGTGTCAAATGCGTGTCGGAGCCAAAACGGGCGAGGGGCAGGCTGGCTATGGGGAGCCAGAGCCCCCCCATGCAAAAGGATGCCAGCAGCGTGACCGCACCTTGTACACCCAACTTTGGGGACCCTAACTCTTCCCTCAAGGCCTGCCGGGGCTGTAAGGAAGAGGGGGTGTACCCGCGGCGTTGGGCAAGTGCCCCGCGGGGGACACGAGAGGGCAGTGGGTGCCCCCGGGGTGGCTGTGGGGCGGCTGCCAGGCAGCGGTGGGGAGGCAGCCTGCCAGAGCCAGCTCCCGGCGGCGGCATATGCTCGCCCAAACRGTCCCTTGCAATCTTCCAAACAGCTAATTAGTACAACCTGGGATGTATTTGTTGCTAATTTGTGAACAGGGAGAAGGAGGGGAAGAGGAAAAGCAAGCGAGTGACAGCCCAGCCGGGGGATGAACGTGTGCCCCAGCCTCGCGGACAAATGCAGTGCTGTCCCACGGAGCCAAGTGATGGGACCTTTCGTTTTGGCAGGGGGGAAAGCTGCTGGCAGAGGTTTGCACCTCTGGCAGGTGGGCAGGGAGCCCCTGCGCTGCCCGTGCCCCGAGGGGGGGYGATGCTCTGGGGGCTCCCGTGCACCAAAGCGCCTGCCCAGAGCACCCTGGCTGGTGCCGGGTGGGTCAGGGGAAACCTCGTCCCTTGCAAATGCACAAGCTGCTTTTGCAGTGGTGCTTTATCAGCTGCATTAACTCTTTGCGACTACAAGTTCTTTAGCTTTGAAATGGAGCTGGGCATCTGGATGGAAGGGACTGACAGCTCAATTTTTCAGAAATGTATTATCTCTGATTAATTATATGACCTGCTTTGGTTGCAGGCTTTTATCTTTGCCTGCTACTTGTTTTGCTGTAAATCTCTGTCCGGAAGTTTTGACTCATGAGGTACCATATAATTTGGTTCTGTATATTCATTAGTGTTTTCTGATATCGCAGTAAAACCTTTTTGCATAAAAGTGGCTATTCATTTTCCTGCAGTAAGTGTAAAAGACAACCAATGTTAGCCATAAAAATAGCAGTTTATTTCAGCAGCAACTGTCTCCATGGGAAGCAAAAGCACCATTGCCAGGCCAGCTGCCTGGTGTGGTTAGAAAATGCCCTCGTACAAGGAGAAAAGCACCCTAGAGTGGGTACTGCTCTGTCCTTGGGAGGGGACGGCTGGCATAGGCTGTGAGAGCACCCTGGGGACCCGCCAGCCCCATCCCTGGGGACCCTGGTGGCCCCAGGCCGAGCGCTGCAGGAGCAGTGGCGTGTCGGGATGCGGAAGCGCAGGAGCCGGGCTCCTCTCAAACCAATGCAAAAGGACATATTTTGTTTGTTCTTCCTCTCCTCAGCCTGAACAAACACAATACGGTGTGTCTTCGGGCTTTTCTTCACACTGTTTGTTGTCATCTCCCCCGCCGTAACAAGCACTTTCCATTTTATCCCGGCTAATAAATGACAGACTCTATTACTGGGCTCATTGAGTTGATATTCTCCAGCTTGTGCTATTCAGAAGAGCAGAAGGGGTGATCCAAGGACCCCCTGGCAAGGGGGTGGATGARTGCCTGGAAGGCGCGGGGCCGGTGTGGACCGATGCCGTGCTCCTCCTTCGGCAGCACCACGGATGCTGCCGGCGCGGGATCCCGGTGGCTCCCGGGATGCGGGCAGCCTCTCTGCTCCCCGGCCGCAATTAGGCATTCAGAGAGGGTTCTTATCAGAGGATGTAATTCCATTCCCACACATTCCCTGGAGAAATTAGAGTTAAACAATGAAAAGATTGATTTTCCAATGAATGCCAATTTGTTTTCTAACCGGAATATCAAATTACGGCGGGCTGGGGGGAGGGGAGCGTGGCACAGTGCAAGAGGGGACTTGTTTTAAATGGGCAAACAATTAATTCCCAGTTTCATTACAATGATTGTAAGCGAGGGTACATGAAACAGTAAATGCATTTAATTTGGAGCCTAGCATTTCCCCTGATGAGATCGGGAGCTTCAATATGCTCTTGCCATTGGTGAAGCTTCCCTTCCCCTGCAAAATTTAATTACCTCTTCATTACTTCAGGAAATTGATGGGAGACTGACRCCAGGCTGGAAACTTCACATGACGGTCCCCCAAAATGCCTTCCCCACTCTGCTCCAAGGGCTGTTGAAATGGGACTGGCTGGGACCTCCCTGGCTCACCTCCCTGTCCGCAGGGAGAAGCACACCCTCGCTCCCCTGGCTATCCCCAGCAGCTCCGTGGCGATGGGCAGCCCGGCCGGCAGCAGCACGCCAGCTCCCAGGCTTGCCTCGATGTGGCAGCCGGCAGTCGGGGTGCAGAGGATGGGGGTCCCGGCGGTGACAGCAGCAGCTGGAGCACAGGGCAAGATCTCTACATGGATGCTACCCTGCAAATGGGCATGGAGAGGGTGGTTGTGCCCRTCCCGGCGCTGGTCTCTGCTCCACTAGAGCAGCCCGGTGTCTCCTGACGCAGCTCCTGAGGATGCCGGCTGCTTGCCTCACTGCTTGGGAGAAGTTCTTCAGGGCTTGTGGGCCTGGGAGAAATCAGCAGGATGGATGTGCAATAAATAAATTCATCCAGGCAAAGCCAAGTGACTTTCCAGGTAATTACCTAATGACTAGCTGAGAGGAGCACAGCAGATGTAACATCCCAGTCTCCAGGAGGGCCTCTCCCGAGTCCTTGCACGTCCCAGAAATGGTAAGAAGATCAGGTACGAACGCAGCGGGTCTGGACCTGGCTGATGAGACAGGCTCAGAKGGCGATGCTAAGCAGGGATGCTGGCATCATCGTGACACCAGCCACCCCAGACACATAACCCTGCCGATGGCTGGTAAGGATCCAGCTGCCAGGGACTGCTCTCCAGCGGGGAGAGCCCAGGTCCTGCACCCAGAGCAGGCAGCACCCCAAGGGGACACACCGACCCCCTGGCACCCGTCAGCAGGGACTGGTTTCGTCCCAGCAAGGGTAAGGAGAGCGGGGTCCCTCCGCTGGGGTGCTGATCAATGGGTTTCAGGGGTGGGCAAGTGCACGTGGCTGCCGTGCCCTTCCTACAAAGCCCCGGCACTCCCTCCAGCGCTCTTGAGGTGCTTTCCCTGAAAAGTCAGCTCCAGACAGAGCTGTCAGCAGTGCCGATGCGATAACAGATTTCTTTGGCAGTGCTGGTAAACAAGTGCCTTGGAAACCTCAGCTGAAAATAGAGTTGTGGCTGTCTCCTGCTCTCCTAAAGAGAACGGCGCATCCTCCCCGCCCAGGCACTTTTTCCGAAAAGTCCCCAGATAGCTCAATCTGCTGGTGGAACTGCAGCAGTGAGGTGCTCTGGATGGGGCCGATGGCTYGAAGCCTCCCCCGGGTCCTCCCGCAGTCCCCCGCAGGCACCGGTATGCAAAGCAGACCTCAGCCGAGCTTGAGATTACATGCCCACGTCTTTTAAGACAGATGATCCATTTTACAGGCTGCCATAAAAGCCCAAGGAAACTCCCACAAATCGGGCAAAACTGCCATTGCCCCGGAATGATCCTTTCTTCTCTCAGCAGCAGAGACCTGTGTGGASCCCACGAGCCGCGCTCCTCGGAGACCCCGGCGATGCCGGGGAAGCTGCCAAAGCACACAGCCCACCACGGGGAGCTGCCTGGAGGGGTCCCAGTGCGGCGGCTCTCCCGGCACACGCAGCTCCCCGGGCCTGATGAAGCATCGCAGGCAGCCTCGCTGCCCCGCACCAGCACCCGGCCACCGCAGGACCCTTTGGGTGAGGTTTGGTTTCCTACAAACAGATCCTTGTCCTGCAGACTGACCCTCTGGCTTCCAGACTACCCCTCCCGTTAAAAAATATTTTAGYTGTATACAGTAAGAGAAAAAAGCTCAGTGATTTGGGGGCTTGGAAATTGCCYGGGGTTTGGGGAAAGGGGATTTTTGAAATTATTTTGTTTTGCTGCAAACCGACTGGTGAAATTGCAGACCTGCCCCTCAAATGCTTGCCCTGGCTTCCCCCAGCTTTGCTTTTATCTTCCAACCCCACAGGCATGTTGAAACCTCAAATTTGAGACCAGCAAGATACGATTCAGCAAGAATATTACAGCACCTTTTAGGTATTAAATTAATGGTGTGTAATTAGAATGGCAATAATGAGAAGTCATTTAATAATTCATTTCTTCTTATGAATTATTCGGGGTGTGCTTAACTTCAGGGCTGATGTGTTATTTAGCAGAGACAGTCTGGAGCCCTCTCGGGGCATCCTCTGGGTGCTGCTTGCGCCRGACCCCGCTCCCCGTGAGCTCCCCRAGGGCAGRGGGGCAGCACCACTGAGCTCTGAGCTGGTTTCAGGGTTCCCCAAGTGCAGTCCCAAATGCAAATCCTTTAAACCATGGAAAATCTCATTTCAGGCGACATTGCAGCCACAAGAGACTTCTGCTTCTGCAGAGGGAGGAGAGAYCCGTCATCCGCCTGCCCGTGTTTATGGTTTGAGCCTCTATTTGGTCTTGTTAATTCTAAGTTACTAAATTTACAAGGAAGCTAGTAAATCAGCCTCGGCCCTTCACAGCGGCACGAGATGTTATCTGCAGGCTGGGTCATTCTCACAGAGGGTCTGAGCTCAGCTCTGGAAATAAATGAGTTTTGGCTGTACCACGGAGCCATCTGTCCTGCCAAGCTCAAAACCCAAGGGAAACATGGCCCTAGAGATTCACGGGCACTGCCTGCCGATGCCAGCCATCGCCCTGCCCGCAGCCCAGGCATGCSCGTCTTCCCTGCCCAGCCCTGCGAGGTGCCCGAGGCTCTACCCGGCTCCTGAACCGCCCGGGCTTTCTAAGCCTCTCAGCCCTATTCCTTTTGACACCAGCTTCCCGGTGAGATGCTGACACTAGCAGGACCGTCTCTGATTGCATTTCTCACTGCAGTGTTTTGCCTGGCCTGGTTAGAAACCTGTGTCAAGGCTCATCTTCTCTGAAGCAGAGCAGCTTCTCCTGTGGGGCTCGAGCACACCATTAAAATCATCACCAATTACCGACTCAGCAATACCAGACCTATTTCTACGGCAGGGTCTGGCTGATCACATCCGCTCCCCCCCACCGATTAGATAGGCTGTTCAAAAGATTTTGCCTCCATCAGACACCCCGAGCCCCGGGGTGCCGCAGGCGACAGGCAGTTACTGCCTTGCGCACCCAGCTCCGGTGTCCCTTGCCGGAGACCACCGCGCCAGGCAGCGCAGGCAGGCGTCCCTCACCCCACGTACTTTCTCCCATTTGCACTGTGCACACAGGTTTTTTTTTGTGCAGACTGAACCTCAAATTCAGGCTCTTGTCACTTTGAGATGGTTCGAGCCACTGAGACATTGAAGGTAAGTCACTGACACGCATCGACGGCCGCCTGAGCACGGGTTTTACTCCATCGGCATCACCATCCTCATCACATTTCCTGCTTCACGACTAATCACTGCTCATCTAGTTGGAGATCCACACCTTCCTACTGAGCCTTTGCGGGACATTTATAATGCTCTCTGGCTCCTTCCTCCCTGGCCCTGGCTCCACGGTCATTTCTCCCCGCTGCTCTCCGTAGTGAGGGAAGGACGACGTGCCAGGGCTGTGTGCTACTTGCACATGCCTTAAGCCACTTGGTTGCCATRTGGCTCATCCTCAGTCAGCCCATGAAAACCTCAGTGTCTCCAGCCCCATCCTTTAACCCAGCCCCTCCAGGACCTGGCCGCAGCTCCGCAGAGGTATTCTTGGTGGCTGGAGCAGTTTCCATCCTCACATTCCTCTCCCCCTACATGCATTATCTGACTGCAACCCTGTGCTTAAATCTGGTGTACTGAGAACTGACTGCTGAGGTTTTGGGAGCTGCTCCCAGACACGTCCCTCTCGCAGGACACTCCTCATCCCTGGCCTTTGCTGCCGCTGGAGTAGCGAGGGAGYGTGTCCATCACACTTGTACCTGCCTGAAGATCCAGCCTGGCAGAAGGAGCTCAACGCTTCAATCACAAATAACTTTAAATTCATAGCTTTTTTTTCCCCCTGCATTCGTGTTATTGAGCAAAACCCCCAAGGTTTTTCGTTCCATAAGTCTGTTGACACAAAGCAATCAATACGTTTCAGCCCTTGCCCTGCCTGGCTGGACCCCGTGGAGAAGATGAGTTTGGAGCATGGAAATGCTCTTCTGGCCCCCAGTGGGATGGCCAGCACAGCACGGCATATGTGTGCTCGAAATGCACAGCTATGAAGTCCCCATAATGTCCTGAGCAGCTTTCGTCTCTCACACAGATGTGACTCACCCGCAAAGCATGCCAAAATCGGCTCAGTCTCTTCCTGGGGTTGCCTTGGTCTGAAGTCCCTTCATTTTTGGAGCTTTTACAGGGATTGCAGGGGGACCATTCACCTCCTGGCCTTGCAAAGTGAGATGTGTTGGACATTTACACCAGGATATCATTATTTCTGACCAACATATTTTGTTTTTCAGCCATGTTTTAATTAAATGAATTTTCCTTTCATTTTGCCTTCTTTGGCTGATCAAGAACAACATTGAGAATCAAGATAAACACAAGAGAAAAAGGTCATTTGGAAAGAAACAATTTCTTTTTTCCCTCCCCTTCCTTCCCACTGGCAAGGATTCAAGCAAGCACCCACAGGCTGGTTTCAGTTTGAATTTAACCAAGTGCCAGTGAAGTGCCTCCTCCTCACACTGAAGGATTGCTCTTGCCGCTCCGGCAGGCGCCCGTGCAATGATAAGCACGCTGCTGCCAAAGCGGGATGCTGCTGCTTCTGGCTGAGGGACCTGCTCCCAGGTGGGCACCCTGGAGCCGCAGCAGCAAACCTCAACTCTTGCCATATTTTGCTCTGTTATCTGATGCAATACTGACACGTAGTACCTGGGAGTAATTCTCTAAATACCAACAGAAGCATTGATTTTCAATATTCAGAAGTACATCGCCTCTCGATCTCACTCCGAGGGAGCGGAAAGGGCAATGCATCCCGTGAGAGCAAAGGCAGTGGCTAAATCCACTCCAAGCGCAATTAGCTCTTCTCCTCCTGTTAGCCCTTTCTCAGCACTCGCTGCTGTGCCGTGCCTGTCCTGCCCCCCTATTTTCTGCTCTGCCATCCAATTTCTTTTCTTCAGGACTGCCTCCCAGCAGCATCCTTGTGAACGACTCTCCAGGCAGGTGTGGGTCCTCAACAGCAGTACGTTACAATAAGCTTTTCTAAGCTACTAATTGGAAAGGGTTTTCTTTTCTTTTTTTGCCCTGCCTTCTGAAAGCTTTTTCCTGCAGCATCCTGTTGTTCCCTTCCTCCTGAATTTACGTCTCAGTGACTGTAATAAATTGCAATGGAAATATTGCTCCTTATTTCCAGGAACTAATCAAGCGTGATTGTGTGGCAGCAAAAAGCCAGGGCAGCTGCTCGGAGGAGTAAATCCCGAGGAAGGACTGAGCCATGCTGCCCAAAGCTGGCCAGTGCCCACGCCTGCCCCTGCCCGGCCAGGAGAGCGGGGCGGATGGAGGGGGAAAGCCGGCTCCCCTGGCCTCTCTCCTTCCCCCACCGGTGGGGACTGACAAAAACCAGCACTTTTAAGCATTAGGTATTGAGAAAAARGCTGCCTCTCATTTTACCCTGTTTTTAGCCATTTATTTGCTGGAGCTGGTTGCAGTCCAGGCTTGGCATACATAGGAGAAGTCATCCCATGGAGAGCCTCTGAGCAGAGTTTGCRACCAGGGAGCTGCTAATATCAGCACCAAGATGAAATGATTTGGTGAGTTATGTACATCGATGTCGATCATGTTTCCCTTCGGTGCTTCTCTCCCTGCAGGGAGGTGCAATAAATCACGTGCGTTTTCTGAGTGCAGCCCCGTGCTGCCTGGCCTTGGAGGCAGAAGACGAAGTCTGAGCATCATGTGGGTGGGAAAACGCAGGTACTTCTACTAACATTAAGGAAAAYCCTTATCTGCAGCTGATGTAAGCCCGCAAATCCAGCCACGCCTGATCCGATCCAAGGTCCCGTACAGCYGAAAAGAGGCTTTAAAATGTCCTGGGGAAGAAGCAGTGATTCAGCTTGCTATGTCTAAATCCAGGATCATGTATTATGTATTTCTCACCAGAGTTTGCATGAGCTCAATGAGATTGCATCCATCAACAGCCTGCTCTTTGATGAACGCCGCGGTGAAGCCCGGGCGCAGAGGCAATGGCTGGCAGCGGGGGCACAGGTCGGGGCAGGGCACAGCTAAAAGCAGAAGGAGCAGAGGGAGAGGAGGAGGACCTACCCCAATGCTCTGGGCCGTCACCGCTGCAAATTCATTACAGCCTGGACGTGGYGATGCTTCCCTGAGTTAAGGCGCAGAGTTGCGTCCCTGCGACTTCTGAATTCTTCACTCTTATTTATACACACAAATAAAAGCTAGGCAGTGACCCACTGCTTTATGAAAAATCCCATCATGCCCATTTTAACTCATTTAGGGTGTGCTAAGTAATTTTCAGAAGATAGGCTTAGACTGTTTCATATCTCTCTTTTTGAAAAATACAGTACTCTCCTGAACTCCAGCAAATYGTCTTCCCTCCAGCTTCCCCTTTGCCATGGGGAACGAATTTCAGAGKTTTTTTCAGCTCATTATTCTAAGCATTTCCCGTTAGGTGTCTGATTAGCGTTTCACAGGCTGTGTTGTGTTATAATATCTGCTTCTGACGTGGGCTGTGGCAGCTAGAAGAGAAATCCATTGCAATTTAGATTGAGATAACAGTTTAATCTGATCTGCTCTTGGGAAAGAAAAATCTGCCAGGGAAAGTCCAGGTCCCYAAAGGCAGTGGCGCTGCTGGCTCCCATACCCATCCCTGCAGAGAGGTGACCCCTTCTCAACAGAAAGCACTGGGAGGTATTTGGGCTGTCTTACTTGATGGCCATTTTTCAAGCTATCTTTAAGCCTGTGATAAGCTCCACAAGCAGGCTCTGTGCCACAAAAAAAGAGAGAAATCGAAGCTTTCCCTGGCTTTGCTGAGGGCCTGCTGCTTAACCTAGAGAAATCTCTGGGCGTTTGCAAACGCTGCAGCAGAAGTGGGCTGTCCTCGAGAGGAAAATCAGCCCTTGGTCTGGAAGACCATGCATCGAAACAGGGCAAGGGCCCCTGCCTGGCCGGAGGAAGGACTCTCCCCCCGCCACACCAACACCTCACTTGTCTTAAATGCTGCACACCTATGGCAGCCTTGAAACCTCAAAGTCAGATTTAATTTTAAGGTGATGTTAGCCAAGAGCAGCAAAAAGATCTGTTCACGTTTGTAGTCAAAAGTTTTTAAGCCTATTCCATTTTTTTTTCTTTTTTCCTACCAGCAGTAGTTATATAGAAAAACTAAACAAAAAAAGCAAGCAAAGTTTCTGATTAATCATTTCTTATGTTTGAAGAAGAAACGCTTTGGTTTTGAGTTCTTCTGAAAACAGAGTCCTTCCATGCTGGGCAAACAGAGTTACCCAGCAACAAGGCAGGGAAAAATAAAGGGAATGGGAGGCAGGGGGGGAGAGGAGCAGAGCCTGTTTTCTCCCCGGTGTCCTTGGTGGGCTCTGCCTGCAGATGCAAGGGTGAGTGGCCTGAACTGCTGCATCTCCTGGGCCATCAGCTGCCGCCTGGCTGGCCATGTCCTCCTCCCCAGCATGCCAACACTTCGGCTGGAGGCTGGTGTGCAACGAGCCCGCTCCTTGGCAAGGCGTGGGGACAGTCCCTGGCCATCCATGGATGCTCCATGGGAGAGCACCTGCGTCGAGAGACCCAGCACTGGCCATTGCTCAGACCCCTCAGAGCATCGTTTGCTTGGTCCAGCCGGCTTAGCAAAAGGTTTTACCTCTAGCTAAGCCCTGGCTTTTTAAAGAGTCATCGAAACCTAGCTTTAAAATGCCGCATGATGGAACAGCTTGCCTGGAGTTGTGGTAGAGCGTCCGAGGGTCAGTTATGCTCCCTGCATAAAAACATTCTGTTCTTAATCTCTTTTATGGCTTTGCCTGCTAGATTTAAGAGCCCTGTATATAAACAAGCCCTTAAATAAATAGACCTGGAAGTATAATCGCCTCACATAGATTCTTACAAAATTGTGTTCAAACCATCTCAATCTTCAGACAAGCTAAATGGATTGAGACCATTAGGTTTCTCCGTGTAATGTGGCTTTTAGAGACGGCCCCTCTCTGAGCACTCCCGGTTTTCCTACATGTGCTTTTAGATGTGTAGGGAAGTCAGTAAGTGCCAATACCAGCCCATATCTCTGCTTAGCTTTTTCCTTTTTATTCGTCCAAGGATTTCATCAGTCCATTTGTGCACAACATTAAACTGCTCATGAGCCCTCATAATTCCTCTGCGTCCTGACAGTGTCTTCATCCACAACTGCACAGCACTTTGGAAGAATTACGCTGCATTTGCTACCTGGCTGATCACCACAGTCCTCGATCATTAATAAAAGCCTGCATGATCAATGCCCCATTGAATCATGAGTGTGATATTTTTAGAGGGATAATCCTCTAAGAGAGGTTTTGGGGCTAACCTCACCCAAGTACCGGCTGGAAGCTGTGAGCTTCTTATTCCTGACCAGGACAAAGTGCTGCTTCCACCCTTCGAGTGTTTTTCGCATTAGAGAAGTTGTAGCCGAGCCACGGTTGGAAGAGGGGTCGGGCACATGATTTATGATAGAAGTACAGTTCATTGTAACTCCAGCTGGCAACTTCATAAGCCAAACATAACTCAGCTTTCCATCTTGTGGCTACTGGGAATGCTATTTAAAGAGGAAGAGATTGCACCGGGAGGAAACAACTGGAGGTGTACAAGCAAGACCCATGCGAGGCACTGCCAGTTCAGCAGGGGCAGGAGAAAGGGAGCGCAGAGATTTGGGGATGGTGGGAAGCGTTGCATTTCCTTCAGGTCTGCTCCTCGGGAAGATTTACTCTGAATTTCTTTGTGTTGCATTCATCTGTTCTCTCAATAACCCTCCCATTTGGTAGTTTCAGACAGCGGTATCATCCCCCAAGCCTTCTTTTCTGAGCAGACCCGGTGCTCTTGGCCTCTCCTTGTCTGTCCTGTGCTCTGTCCACCTCAATGTCTTAGTGGCCTCCACTGGACTCACTCCAGTATATCCACATCCTTCTTGTGCCGCTCATTTTTCTTGTGTGTCCAGGGCAGAAACGGTTGGTTTGCTTCTCCCTGGGCCTCGCAGCCACGAGGCCAGGCCTGGTTTAGAGATGAAAGGCTTTCCTGAGAGCCTGCCTGTGACGGCTGCTCCTTAGGTATTGTTGTGCCTCCTTGTGTTTGGGCCAGTATCAATATTCAGCCAAGCCTAAGGAGAGGAAAATCATTACAGTGCACCACTTCCTCCTCTCTCTTACTTAGTGAAGAAAAAATCATGCTGGCAGCAGACCTGGAAGCAGTGTGTCATGTACTTTTAGGCAGAGACATCAGCTAAGTCCTTCCCACGATGAGAACAGCCCTGCGCATCCTAGGGCAGACAGCCAAACCGAGGACCTCCAGGCTCTGCAGGGCCAGGGTTTGCAGGGTCCCCACGGTACAGCCGTGGTAGGGACAGGATAGCAGCAGTACTGAAACACAGGCTGCCAGGTCACTAACCTGCCCGGACCAGGCTCCCTGGCTGGCCGCCCAGCCGCTATGGCTGGCTGCGCAAGGATGCCAGGGAGCAACCTGGCTTAAATGCTCTAGAAACGGTCTCAAAGCAGAGCATGTAGCTTTGCTGCAAGTGGTCTTCGAGCACGGCTCAAAGCCACCATGGCTCCTCTCCCCAGCTCCCCCGTCCCGCCCCTGCATTTATTCTCTTGCTGGTTTCCCACACCAGTTTCTTTCTCCCTCTCCCTCCCACAGGGCAGGTACCACTCTTCCCTCGTGTTTCCCCAGTTCCTTTGCTTGGCCTCAGCYGCCTTCCTGGGACCCATCACTCGCAGAGCTCTCCGGGTCAGACGATCMGGTACTCACCAGAGCTGCCTGACACGGCGTCTCATCTCCAACCACTTTCAGCATCTGTGCATCTCCTCCTTGTCCCAGCCTGCCTAATGGCCTGAAAGGAAAAGGAAATTATCTCCTCAGTCTCATGGAGCAGGCTAAGTATTTGTATGTAGGCCTATATGCAACTCAAAAGTCATCATTAGCCTAATTCATTAAGCCATTAACGATGCTAAAGCATGCAAAGTACATTAAAATCCTCTTCTTAAGCAGCAAATTCATCCCGTGGCTTTTAGGGTCAGTGCAAATTGATTTGCGTGGCATTAGTGCYGTTGCAGGATTTAAGAGCTCTTGCAGAGCGCTGGCCAGTGCTGCCCTCTCCTCCCCATAGCAAGACACAGGAACCTCCAACCTGCAAAGCTGCCAAAAATGCTCTGAACTTCTACAGCAATCTGCCCTACAAGGCATGCCTGACCAAAGAGATTTATTATTTCCTTTCTGCAGGTGACAGCAGTTAGACGTAATTTATGGTGCCAGGCCAGCGCAGGGATGTGCAAGAAGCATCACCTGCAGCRTGGATCCAGCTGAAGGCGTGCCGAGGGTCACAGAGCCCGCACGCCTGCCCCGGACACGTGCTCGGCGGGCACCGCGCTGCTGGGGGTTGTCTCTCAKCCCTCGAGGGCAGGAGCTCAGGGGAGAGGCTGGGATGCCCACGGCRCGAGGAGCACCACGCGGAGCAGGCGTGGGTGGGAGGTGCCTACGGGATGCCCATGTTCCCTGGGAAGTGCCAGGCTTGGACTGGAGCCCAGCAGGTAGGAAGAAGTTTTCCAGAGGGCTACAGTTTTGGGGTAGTGCATGGGCTGCACATCTCTCCAGCTGTATTTGGTGATGTTTCTTCTGGACAAAGCCATTTGTCTTCTCCTGAGACATTGCTGCTGTTTCACTGACTTCGGGTGGCAGTTACCATTGGGTCCACAAGCYTTTCTGGAGAAAGCAGACTGCTGTCTTTGAAGAAGTTGAAGGGTTTACCTTTGGCTTTTGAATTACTGCCCAGCTGAGCAGAGGCACTGAGCAAAACCCCACCTCCGTCAGCCAAGAAAATCCAGCCACATCCTGCAGCTTTACTCTTGGTGTAGCACAGGGCGTGAGGGCATGGAGGGAGGAGGCAGCAGGTCTTTATGTAGGTGAACTTTAAGGGTCCCTCTGAAGTCCTAAATAGCGTGGTGCTCTGCAACGCTTACTCTTTTTCCTGATGTTTGAAGTTACATAGATCTATCTGGCCACCTCAGTAAACAAACAGGTCTGTATCAAGGGAGCCATCTGACAAAAAAAAAAATGAAGAATTGACTTTTATGGGAATAATAAGCATATCATGCCAAGCTTCCCTTGGTGTTCTCTGTCACAGGGACCAGTGACAGGCGCTCTGGTGAGATGCTGAGACATTGAGGTACCTCGTCCCATTTTCTCACCTCCAGAATTTGAAAGGAACATCAAAGTGACAACTTTTATTCTGCCTGAGAACTGCAAATGAGGATGTCTTCAGYATGCAGGGATGCAGCATGGGGCTGGCAGGGCTACCACTGCCAAAGGATTTGGCGTTCACTGTTGCTGCCTTCCCCTTGTCCCGGGGCACTCCTTCGGAGCAAGCAATGGGAGGCAAGAGAAGAGTTTAACTTCTGCCACTTGTTCCACCCTCAGGTGATGCCAAGATCATTTCTGTAGCAGTGCACAGCACCCCTGGACTYATGACCCCCCATTTCAGGCAGAGCATCACCCCCTCCTGGAGGCTCAGCCTTTGTGCATGGTGCTGGCCAGCCAATATCAGCTGGCTCCAAACCCGATCCCCGTCTCACAAAGCAAGTGCCATCTCGGTGAGGCTTCTACAGCTTCTCCCAGCACRATATAAAAGTGGTTTATTGCGCAGCACTAACAATGTGATTTGCTAACACATTACCCAGGGGTGGCACAATCTGTACTGGTTAAAGGGAAATGTTAAAACTGTCACTTCGGCAGGAGATGTTTCAATGTGCTAAATGGGTCATGCCGTTAAGACAAATATTCCCAATCTAAATTTATAAAGTACTGTAAAGGGACAGATATCTGAATGCTGCAGCACCCAGAGCCTCTCTAGCCGGCTGCCACAGCATTGCTCAGGTGCCAGTGCACGGCCGAGGCTCCTCTTGTGCAACCATAGAAATTCCCATGCAAGACAAGTGCACTGGCAAGGGGCAGGGTGGTGGCGGCCACTTACTTCATCCCAAGGGGTAGGTTGGAGGGGTCTGACAGCAGCAAATGGCAGAAGCAGGAGTGGGCTTTCAGAGGGCTGCACTTGGCCAGGGCAGGCGGGAGGCAAGTGGGAGGGCAGGGGCTGAGCTGCCTGCGGGCAGGATGGAAAGCAGGGCTGCAGAGCCTTCCCCCAGGGCTGGAAATGCATGATTGTAATGTACACAAAGAGCCTGCCCTCGACACTTTAGGATTAGGGAGCCAAAAGCTGTGCTTAGCCCTCAGAGTGCGTGTTAYCCTGCTAGGTGCAGAGGAGGAAGCATCTGATTTTCTCAGGCAGAAGCCCACRCAGGTGCCCACTGCTCCTGGCCAGAGGACAGCTTGGTTGCAGGGCAGGTTTACTGCTGGTGCACCATCACCTGCTCCAAACTTTGTTTCTAGACACTTGATCTGTGACCCTTGTAGCGATAGGGGCAGWTTCCCATCACACTTCGGGGTTACAGAGGATGCACCAAGGTGGCACCAGTCTGTAGGATCGGCAGGACTGTGGGCCCCTCTGCCAGGCAAAGCAGCTGAAAGAGCAGAGGAAAAGCAACAGGCTGTCCTCAGAGCTGCCCCAAGCAGGGCACCGCTGCTCAGGATGGGAAGGTGGTGTTCCCCAGAGGTCCTCGGTGGTGGCCAAATGAGCCCATTTAGTTGCCAGTCAGCTAGGGTCTCCGACATGGCACCTCCACGAATGCAGGTGCCACCTACCCAACGCTGTTTTGATAAGCACGGCCAGGGCTGAGGGGGCACAGGGGGCGAGGACATTGTGGGTTTGGTGCTCGTCTTGCAAAGACACCGCAGCAGAGGTGTGCGGTGGTGGGGAGCAGGTTGTTTCGATGCGCTGCACGTTCCCACTGTAGCTGAGAGATGCTCTGCGAGACAGGGGATGTCTTTGTCTGCATCTCGAAAAAGGCCCAAAGGAGTCTCCTAGCAAAAGGGAGAGCTTCTTATCAACTCTGCCGGAAACACTTTGCAGGGAACTGTGCTTGCAGAAATGACCTTGTTTTCACCAAACAGACATGGGGAGGGGCTGCCAGTGTTCCCAAAATCTCCTTTTCTCCCGGAACTATTCCTCAGCATTACTCTCAGCTGGCCACTTCCATGGGAAATAAAATATWTGAACCAATGTGAGACACCAGCGCTGGCCTGGCCCGCAGTGCCTCTCACCTGGAGGAGAGCAGAGACCGAGCCTGGAGCTTGTGTGAGCCGTGGTTCGCCCTCTCCTCCCGGCTGCGGGGAGCTGATGGCATACGGAAATCTGAGCCTGCACAGGCTATTTCATCTCTAATACATCAGGTCAGCTCAGCTGAGCTCTCACATTTAGCCCTCGCTGCCCATGCGTTCAAAAGAGCAGAGCGCGCTGTCGAGCCCYGCGCTGCCTGCAAGAGCAATGCTGCCAACGCCACGACCGGAGCTTCGGCCAGCGGCGCTCGGTAATTGGGTTGGAACAATATGGCAAAAAGTGAATCCTGCCGTTCCCGTGTATGAGTGGTGAGATCAAGGATCCCTCAAGGATCCCTTGGTCTTCCTGCTTACACAACCCTCCCGGCATCTGAGCCGTGCTCTGCTATCCCCTCCGGGGTCCTGCTTTGCTTAGATTAAAAAGAAAAAAAGCAGCTCTGGGGACAGCAGCTTTTGGGTCCAGGAGTAGTGCCTTCCTCTGCAGCCAAGGGGTTTGCCTAGCTAACCACCCCGGGGATGACTGGGAACTTCTCCAATTTCCAGCCCCTTCAATCCCTGGACCCCAACAAGGTTTGTGCTTTCTGATCCTGGTGAAGGAGMAGCTCTGAGCACTGGATTCCCCTGCAACATCAAGGGTATTAGGGACATTCCCTGCAGCCTTCACAAGCTGCTACCAGATGGCACAGCTGAATTTGCTCCTCTCCATCTTCTTCCCCCCTTCATTTTCCTGCATTACAGCTCTAGTTGATCTTTTCTTCCTTGGACGTGCTCATAAGCACGTAATGAAAATGCCTCCTGCGCTATGAGTAGGAGCACAGTGAAATGCACACAGCAGTTTGTATCTTGCAGTAACTATTTCAGGCTCTCTGCAAATCCTAGCTGTCTCCAATTCAATTACACATTTTCCACTCTGAAACCATTAGTTCCAAAGCAAGAAGCATTATTTTTGCTAACACAGAAGGTCAGGGGATGGGGAAGAATTCACATCTTTGATGTAAGACCAAAAAAATATATTCAACGTTGCCATGAACTCCAAAGCTCTAAAATAATGCAGTAGCGAGCCAAGTGAATATACTGCCTCTTAATATGATATAAAGCAATCAACAGCAATAGAAGAGTATCTTAAAACTAGATATTGATTTCCTGTCCAATAAGATATATCTCAGCCATTTCCCAGCCTCGCTGAAGTCGCAGCCGTGGGGCTGGGGCCTCGTGCTCAGGCTGGCAGGGGCAAGGCGAGTCTTGACTGTCAGCAAGACCCGGAGTCGCCCCATCGCTTTCCAGARAGCTTAGATCAGAACAAAAGAGGAAAAGTGAGATGAGGTCTGTTTCAAAAGCATCAGAAACAGAAGTCCCATACCAACAGCCTGGAAACATTATTTTAAATTAAGAGCTATTGTCTAGCGCAGTYCCCAGCTGCTTTTCATCTACAGTCCCTTTATCTCTCAGCCTGTAACAGAAGCATCGCCACACACGTCTGTCACAGAGTACTGGAAACACTGCACATTCCTTTGGCCAAGTCTCCTTTGCACGCATACCTGTGCAAACCCTAGGCCTGCACGCGGGCAGCTCGCCGCAGGGCAGCACTGAACTTGTGCAGAGATGCTTGTGCAACCGGTGAACGCCATCACCTGCATAGCAGAGTCACGGGCAACRCGTGGGGCACARCAGAGTATGGCCATCCRAGAGCAAAACCAGCCCTGCTGCTAYGTATAATTATCCATGGCAGGTTTATTTACAATTAATTGCCTAGTAACTTTTCAAAGCCATGGAGATGCTTATTTCCCACCGTACCTCATGACACTGAGATCCACCTTTTAAGTACCCACCACGTGGAAAGGAGTAAGGAGGTCCAATATACAGGGATTTATCCTGGTCTCCCAGACCTCACCAGCACAGACGCCTGGCCTGGCACTTGCAGTCACGCTGGCACGTGCAGTAGGATGCTTTATTCAGAGCAGCTCAGAATTGCATTCCTGCCCAAGCAGGGCACAGAGCTGCTCCCAAACCATTTATTATTGTCATACCAGCACAAAAGAACTATTTATTTTGGTTGCTATTTTGGGAAATCAGGAGAGGACTAACGGACCAGCAGAAAACGCAAAGGGACTCTTGTCTGCTGCCCATCGTATTCTTATTCCTGACCAAACCACCCACTTCTGGCTGCTCAGGGTTCCTTTGGGCACGAGTGARTCTATTGGTGAGCCCTGGAATCACCCAGGGCTGAACAGCAAGCAGAGAGCAGCTGGACTGCTTTGATCATGCCCTGCTTTTCCCGGGATTTGCTACCAAGGCCATTAACCAAGGGAAGAACTGGGATCCACTGTACTGCCCACCTGTCACTCCCACCCCTGGAAATGCCCACCRTTGTTACAGATTTGCAGGCAAACTGGCACGGATTTTTCTCTGGGCAGAGGGAGACATAATTAGTTGGCATAATTAACAGCATAAGGAAGGTCCTTGGTTTATCAGTCCATTGATCAGAAAGAATGTCTAGCACATAATCTGTGGGTTGCCAGCACGCTGAAAACAGGAGGGGACAGACTTTTCCAACTTTGCCCTTTCTAGCCTTTCAAATGTTATACTGAGAGTCACTAAATATGGATAAAGATGAACACTACTTGGATAGTAGAACCTAGGTGCCTAAAACCTGGATTCAGTAAAGCAGAAGAAATCAAGGTATCTCAGAAGAGCAGGGGATACTGGAGGGAAGGGTGAGATTTTGCTTTTTTATTTTTTAATCTCACCTAGGGGTATTAAACCTCAGTTTGGGGGTGATGTAGCGTAGTCAAAACACACTCCCATGGGCAGCTGTACTGCATTTTACCTTGCGCAGCTCTCAATTTGGTAGCAGACATTTGTGTATACTCATGTAAGTCAACATGTAAGAGCTAAATATAGCCATCTCATTGCTGTTATCTTGTTAATGAACAACCTATGCTACTTTTGGTCTGTGTGACGCGGTTCTCTGAAACCCCCACAGCACTACACTGTTACTGCAGGTCACAGGTAAGACAACCCAACAAGGAAAAAAAAAAACCAAAACAGTGGATGTTTTTCACAGGCTTGCCCTGTGGTAAGAGAAAGGCAGAGCCCAGGCTGGGCTCCCTCACATGGCAGAGACCTTGACCTTGCACCGCACCAGGTGGGTTTCTGCTCTCTGAGCTGTACCAGCAGCGAGCACCCCGCTGGGACCTTGGCCAGACCTCAGCCTCTCTGCTAGCCAGCAGCCCCGAGGGAGAACGGAACTCTCCACCTCTCCCGTGATCCTGGAAGCAAATTACTCAGGCTTCAGAGGCTGCCTGGAGAACTTTATTTTTAGAGGATCCTCTGAATTATGCATGAAACATAGGGAGAGAAGGTGGCATTTTATAGGAAATTATAGCATGGGGCTGCATCAGCCCCTTCTTAATATGGGCACTGGGGATTCAATCAGGCACCTGCACAGAGCACAGGAGTGCTCCGGCAGGAGCTGGAAGGAAAGGTGTGCTGCAAGTACACCCTCCGAACCCATGCCAGCCCCAAAGCCAGCTGCAAGCTCAGCTTAAAGCACAGAGAAGCTTAGAGGGGAGCTATAAAAGATCACTGGATTGGGACCCAGGGGCTCAAGGTTCCCCTTGCCCAGTGGCCACCAGCCCCACGCAGTGCAGGAGTAGTCCCAAGAAACACGGCACTTGGATCCTGCTCATCTGAGCATGGTGCCTCCAGGCAGAAAACTGCGCCAAGGAGCAGCCTAACGAGGCATCGCTTGAAGCAGCCCTGTGCAGGGAAGCCCAGCTCCATCCACCAGCGCTCACCCCGCCTCCTCTGGGACCCCGCTTTGTAGGGCACCTGCACAGCTGGATGGAGAGGTCAGCTCCCAGCTGCTGCCCACCTGCCCACCCATCCAGCTGCAGGKTGGTCTCCAGGAATTACCACGCAGGCTGCAGGGATGGGGGAGAGGTGAAGATACAGGGGGAAGACTGCAACCGGCAGGTGCTGCAAAGCTCTTTCTCATCTGCCACTTGCACATCTGCTCTCCAAGGGAAAGAACCAAACYAATGAGTTTGCTACAAGACAGAGGTAATTTTGGGGTGTTTTTTTCCCCTCCCAGCTACACTATTTGGAAAAGTTCATCCCTGTGGCTCGCTTTCCTTAATCCTCCTTTCCCTGCTTTTGCAGAGGCAGGAAACCTCCTAGAGGTTTCCAAGGGGTGACTCCCAGATTCACACACGGTGATCTCTGGCAGCAGCAAGCAGCTTCGGAGCAGCTGATCCAGCTCAGGGTAGACAGGAGCATCCACAGGGTAGGACTGACTCTTCCYGAGATGGCATCAAGCCCACAGGTTTTGCTCTTAGAGAAGAGTTTCATTACAGAGCTTCAGGCAAACCCTGAGTTAGAGGTAAGGGCTCAGCCATGCTGCGACACCCAGCTCCGGGTGGGAGAGGGGCTAGAGACAGCCCATGCGTCCAAGAGACTGGACAGGGATGGTGATGGAATGAGTAAACAGGTTGCTAGGAGACACCAAATTTGGGATCAATAATTCATGAGATCTCTKCAATGAAGTGAACAATTTAGGGGGGTGGGAGGCAGGAGGAGAAACGGGGAAGAGGCTTTCAAACCCCCCACCCAGCCCATGACTCGAGACAGGGAGTCTGGCACTCAAAGATCCAGGATGGGGCTGGGGGTGCCCCTCAACCAAAACCAGACACCCCCCCCCCCCCCCCCCAGCAGGAAGCCTATCATCCCCGGTCCCCCACCTGCACAGCATGCCAAAACAGCACCCAGCCTTGGATGGACAAAGAGAGAGACCTGGGGCTTACCCATGCCTGGAAAGAACATCCAAGACACCAGCCCAGCCTGGCCACCTTGGTGTCAGTGGACCTCAAACAAGGCTCAGGAAACAGAGTCATCTGTTTAGAGGCTGTTCGCCATTTCAGACTCCCCTAAATGATTGTACATTTGGCRAAGTGTTTTTCCTTCCCCAAAATATTATGGTTTCTAAGTCACAATGTTAAATAGAAACAATCCTGAAAGGCTCCAGTGATCCATTAGAAATGTTTCATTTAGAAATCAAGCTAAATTTAAATGAGAACGGTAAGTACTCCAGAACAAAACCAAAGTGTTTTCTTTTGAGTTGAACCGAGTGCTTCATTCAACGCGAAATAAGGATTTTTTTAAAAAAAAACAACCTCTGGTCACTGAACCASTAAGAAAAATCAATTTTTTTTTGCAGAATGCTGCTCAAAACGCATCTCTGCAAATGAGTTTAGGGAGGTAACTTGGCTGATAATACATATGTGTGTTTGGATGCTTCCCTGAATACAGTTCAAGGCTTTACCCATCCTGTTTTCCCCCAATCTGTGCAAGTAACCCTAATCACACAGGTTCATGTCAGCTTCCCGGTACATCCCTCCCCAGTTTGGAAGCCACAGAACCCACTGGAGGATGGACCAGCTTCTTTCCCCTGGGAAAGCAAAGATGTCCTTGGGGGTCTCAGCACTACATGCAGAGGCATGGAGGGAGCCTTCCAAAGCTAGGAGGGGAGACAAAAAACATCTCCCCCCTTCTTTAAGAAAGCCTGGTACATTGAGTCTGCTGGGAAGATCTCCAATAGCTCCGTAAAACCCGGTATTCATTAGCATTCAAGAGAAAGAGCGTTGTTTGGAACTGTCTCAGCTCCTCACAAGCCACAAACACAATTGGACAAAAACAACCAGAGTTTGATTTGCTCTGAAATGAAATGGACTTTGGATGGGGACTGGTTCCAAAATTGCCTGGTACTACCCAAGCAATAAAAGCTGAACGAGTGAGCTGTTCACCAAGTAATGAAGAGGTTTGGGTTTTTTTTTCTCCCCACAGATATATTACTTTGCCACTATCAAAGACTTTGTGAGCAAGGAGGGTCAAATGTCACTTCCAAACCCAGTTACATCCTACTGTCAGGCTTGGGATTCCTCCCGACAGCAAGGCTTTCTGCATCCCGCAGCTCCRAGCTGTGGGGGTGCCCAGCACCCCCTGGGAAGTGCTCTGGGAAATGCCTGAAATGGAGAGAAATGAATTACTCAGAGCCTGGCAAACACATCAGTGACCTTAGGGGGTTTCGGTAACAGAGAAACCAATTCTAGTCTAGCTGCAATACTATATCTCTTCGCTATGGGTTTTATAAAGTGCTGGGCCCTGAAGAGCTGACCTTTTCCTCTGCACATATTTTGGGGGATATAACTGTAAGAAGCTCCTTGCAGGAGACTGAGCATAAATTAAACAAAATATGTACTGATGTGCTTCTGGATCCAAGAAGACTGAGAAATACCGTCGCAATAACTCCAATTTGCACAGCTGATGGGGGGGACAGGGCTCGGCATGAGGAGTAGACCACACATCCATCTCCTCCAGCCTCCCCATCCACCGCTGCTGGCACAGGGGCTTGTGAGCATCACTGAGCTGTCGGAGGTCTTCAAACAGGGAAATGGATCAGCTCACAATTTCTAAAAGGACAAAGCTCAGCTGATCTCAACATCCCTTTCTTGCACACACTGTGCAGTTGTAAGACACGGTCACATTACAATGATCTACAGGATCTTTTGCTGGAGCCTTGCCACATCCTGGCTGGGTTCCCAGAGGAGCTTGCAGAGGCAAAGGCTTCAATGCTCTGTGGCCACATTTCCCTCTCTCCCCATTAGAGCCCATATTCCTCGTCCCCAGATGCATTCATTGCCATGCTGCAAGTAGACATCCCTTTTTGGTGCTGCATCTTGCACACTCAACGGCAAGCGGTGGTGGTTTTACTTTCACAACAATAATTACTCCACAAGGCACTTGTCAGTTATTGTGCTCCGTGGTAATCAAAACCTCCACTTTGAAAATACAGGGCGTATTCCCGTCTGTTTCTGCTCTGCTCTGTGTGGGAAGATCACTCATTCATGGCGCTGTCTTGCAGCCAAGTCATGACAGATGGGTGGGTTGGAGTGAAATTCAGGACTCGGTGACTCATGAAATTGCTCTGGCAGCTCAGGGGTTTCACTCTCCCTCCCAGCACCCAAAATTGTGGCCTGGCTGCTGCTCACTGTGCAGCGTCCCATCTCCCCAGGAGGTGTGGTTGTCCCTCTTGCAGCTTCTGGGCCAGGCACCCTGCTGCATCGTGCCCTTACGGCACCTCCTGAGCAGGGCTGGGGGCTGTGGGGGAGCCCATCCATCTCGCCCCGACAGTAAGGAATGAGAAGGCATCACTGGTGATTCATCCCCATTAAGGGAACACAAGAAATCCTCACCTGTCTAACTCCACAGCTGGCTTCATTAACTCCCATCTCCCTCCATCACTGGATMGATCATACAATAAAGCTGCACTCTCAGCACTTGGCACTCTCCTGGTCTCGACCCCAGCAAGCTCCCATGCAGATGGCCTGACAGAGCTGGCTGAGCTCAGCCACTCAAACCATGCCCTGGAGACCCTTCTCCCAGCTTGGGCGAGGTCTGGAGGGTCTACAGGGTCTGACACAGGGTGCTGTGATGGTCTGTGTGCCATGCCAACATTGCACAGGCAGC
Organism: Oceanodroma leucorhoa; assembly: GCA_030449065.1. Lineage (NCBI taxonomy): Eukaryota > Metazoa > Chordata > Aves > Procellariiformes > Oceanodroma > Oceanodroma leucorhoa. The sequence goes on from JASVER010000099.1 coordinate 2,088,075, forward strand.
CATCGCTGCAGTTTGCAAGTGGCAGGTCCTGGAAGCAAACTCCGCACCATACTGGCAGGTAGTGACACGAACTCAAGGGTCTGCATGTAGCCACATGCCSTGGCCATTTCAGCACAGGCTGAGACCACCCTCCATCCCCAGGACCATGCATGCAGCATGCATGACTGTGGCCCAGCACGTACACCACTGCCTGCTCCAGCTCCTCGCAACTCTGGAGATGTTTGTATGAGCTGAGCATTTCCACCAAGGCATATATCCCATGGATCCAACTTTTCCAGCCTCTGATCTTGGGGCTGGGAGTTTTAAAAACCCAACTTTCCTGAAATCCATGGCTGCTGCTATGGCCTGTCTCAGTGCCCACCAAGCGTTTGCTACCAGGATGGTGACAGAAGATGTTTCCCAATCAGCTAAACCTTCAGACACTTTGGCTGAGAGAAAGGTGCATGCAAAAGGTCAAGTCCATTTTTTTTCATGCTGGAAAATTGCTCTGCAGGGCATACCACCTGGATCTGGTGCACCAAGGGCTGCAGCAGGCGCATTGCCCTGGGAACTGGCACAGCATGTGTCCTGGGTGACAAGTTTCAGCCTGAGAAGTGGTTTGCCCAAAGGACAGAGACTGCTGGGGCAGGGGGAGCACCGAGAGCAGAGCACAGCACGATGCAGCAGCCAGAGGGGACACAGGTCTCAGCTGTGGGAGCACATAGCAGCCCCCTGCACCATGACTAAAGGATGCAACAGTTTCTCCCACCTCTCCAGGATGGGCCCCCAGGCAGGGACAGGAGGCTGTCCCCGAGAGGGGGACACAGCATGAGGAATCCCAATGAACCCGGGCAGCCATCTGACACAGTGCCAGGCGAGAGCCGCTGAGTGCAGCAGTGACATCTCTGCCATGATAGCTAATGCATAATACTGCGGTTGTCTGGCTACAGGTGCCTGAATCTAATTAGGTATTTCAGCACAACGATCATTTTAATTAAGTAAAGCCAACTGCCTCTGCTGGATGCACTAGTATCCAAAATTCCCAGGCAAGTTTCCATTGCATCTCCCCCACCCTACAGTTCATTTCCTCTGCTTTGTAGTTAGTTTGAACAAAAAGCCATTTTTTCCCAGGTACGACACAACAAAACCAGGCCTAAGGCTCCCAAGACAGCAGGGATGGAGCACGAAATGCACGTCAGGGGCTGTGCACACTGCAGGGTGCACGCAGGGCTTGGGTCCAGGCTGGACCCCTCATCCCACTGACCAGAGGATGGGAACACAGGGGCAATCTTTAACCAACAGCTTCAGCCATGGTGGATTTTCAGTTACAAAGAGGCTGTCAGGAGCCTAAACCAGACCACATCTTTATGTAATAGCGAGAAGCAGCAGGAATTAGAAGCATGAAACACAGACCAAGAGCACAATTCCCTCCTCCTTTACAATTAATGAAGAAAAATCAAATAAATTGCCAAAGCAACAACTTTAAGGACCCAGGGTAGTCCAATTTCACTCAGGGTTAAGCCGTTYTAACATATGTGATACATCTTATTTAATGGATGCACTTCCACTGCATACAGAGGCCCCTCCATCATTAGACAACAGACTGCAAGGGACCTCAGGAGCTGCACTGTGTTTTGGGAGGACTAGCAGAAATTGCTGCCTGACCCACACAGCCCTTCTCCAGGAGCCTCCCCACCTCTAGGCTCACCCCAACAGAGCTCCAAGAGGCTTCATCCCTTGGTTGCCCCCTCCCAGGGAGAGGGGCTGCCCCAGCAGGGACTCACCATTTCTGGATGTCATAGGAAGAAGGAAGACACCATTTTCTCAGCCATAAATTCACCATCTCCTCCCTCTACAGCATCCCAGAGCTGGTGTAAGGACCTCACAGCAGCTTCCAATTCTTCTTGAGAGCCTGTACTACATCCCTAGTCCTGATCCCACCCCCAAAACCTTCTAATGAGCCTGAAGCTGCCTTTTACCCCCCAGCAGCCCTGCCCCAGGCTGATTCCCATCACCTGGGCTGGCCCTGGGAAGCTTCCTACCCCCCTCCTCCCAGTGCTGCCCAGGTGTGCTCAGCAGCTGTGGTCCAGCCTCGGGAGCAGGGCAGGCTCACGGCAGGGAGGACAGCCTGCATGGGCAGGACCTGCCTTGATCTCCATCGTTGCCAACCATGGGAAGCCCCTGGGGCGGTTTGGGAGAGGTTTGGATCTGACCCCCCCAACCTGACTGGCTAAGTGTCTGCCCAGCTCCCACCCTTGCTGCTTTGCCTCCAGGCAGGAGGCGTTTTTCCCCCTAAAGGGTTGTGTTGAATGGTTCTTCCTGCAAATCCCCATCTCCCTCTGCAAGAGTGGTGGCAGCTCTGGGAACTCAAATCTGTCAGCTTCTGGAGGAATAAATGGTCCACAACTAACAGTTTCTTCAAGAAATCAAATAAAACAGCAATGTATGGAAAGACCACATGCTTAAAAGGAAATCATTGGGACTGCTTAATTTGTGAATCCAACCCTACTTAACTTTTTTTAATTACTCCTATAAAGCCAGCAGTTTCAAGCACACATGCAATATTGTGAGCAGATTCAAATCTAATTAGCTGTGTTCACGTTAATTAGATTCATTGTGTATTTGATGCTCAGCTCTTCCTTCAAGTTTTATCTTGGASTATGTGTTCATAATTAACTGAAATTTAGTGTGTAGTTAAGGCCAGTTCTGGAGGAAAGGCTCTGCTCTAGCTTTCCCTATGGGCAGTCCCTTGCATTCATTGCCTGGGGTCCGTAAGGGATGCGGGGAGCTGGTCCTGCAGRAACGCGGCAGAGCGATGGCTCTTTTAACCTTCCGAAAGGTACAATTTGGGGCTCCAGAGAGACCCTAAATGCATGGAGAAAACAGCAAGCCTAATGAGTCAAGCCAGYGCAGCCCAATAATAATAACCCCAGGGGCAAAGGCTGAGTGCTGATAAAAAGTTTCATTGGATAGCTGGGGGTTTCTGACTACAGACCTCACAGACACTTCCCAATAAACATGTCCCAACCAGTTCTCACCAGTAACACCCATGAGGGTCCTATGCTGGAGCTGCACGTACCCATGGAGAGGGAGAAATGAGCCCCAGGGGATGAAGGGCGATGAGGGACATGGGCAGCAGCCAACGCCAGGAGAGTGCTGGTGAGGAGCCATCCGAACCACAGCCAGGGCAACTGGAGCAAGAGCGTTCAGCACTGCTGGGAGCCAAGCATCCATGCAAGCTGGACCCGAGCATCCATGCAAGCCGGACCCGAGCATCCATGCAAGCCGGGCCCGAGGCTGCCCTACGGCAGGGCAGGGGGTCGGCGCGCTCGCCGGAGCTGGCTCTGCCAGGGACAGCGGCGTCTGCAGGGGGGAGGCGATGCAAACTGCCTTTCCTCTGCAAAAGCAGGTGATCGCCRGGTTTGGGGCTCAAAGTTGGGTCGAGGTCCCTTGCGCTCGGTCTCCAGCGGGCTGAGATACATGGCCAGGCAGGAGGTGCCGTGCTGGGGACGTGATGTCTCAATGAGCTCAGAGAACGACATTGCTTTTGGGAAGGATGTCATTGGTATAAAGCCTGCTCAGCTCTATTTTAAACAAGCTCTTTTTTCCTTACCTTGATTTCACTAGCTAAATATTTGCTCTTACAGGACACTGGTAATTAGATTAATGTGTATTTCTTGCTTATCTGAGAGCAGGTTTGGAAGGCACAGAGGTTCCTACGGCGTGCGTGCCTGACACCTCCATGAAGCAGCAGCGTTTCCCCAGGGCTGGCGGGGAGAGGCCGTGGAGAGGATGGAGGGGATGGAGGGGATGGAGGAGATGGAGGAGATGGAGGGGATGGTGGGGTGGCACTGGTGGTCAGGGAAGGCAGCAGCAAAGCTCCGGGCATTGCATTCCCAGCCAGGGGTTCCTGTGCATTGCTGTCCAGGACCGGGGGAAACATTCTGCCAAATGTCTTGGAGGAGAATTTGGAAAGTTGGATTTGCCTCCTCCACACCAAAAAAAGAGAAAAAAAAAGGTGAAGCGTTCAGTTGCAAAAAGCACCTACTGTGTAATATTTCCTTTTTCTTTTTTAATTTGAAGCAACAGAATTATTAGTTGTGTCCAAAGGAAAATGTAAAGACTAGTGACAAACTAGTCACATCTGAAAGCCCCTCTCATTTGAGATTCAAGGAAATGGTTTCTTGCATAACGGTAAATGACATTATTAATTTATTTGGTATTTCCAAGCCACCAAAAACTCTGAAGGAGTGTGATTTTGTGTTGATGCTGACACAAAATAACCATAACAGGTCCTTCTTACTATTCAAAATAGTCAGAGGAGTGAAAGAGCAGAGATTTATTGAMTTGTCCAGCTCTGCACCCAGAAAAACCAGGCTGGTGCTGAGGCAGAACCTGGCCCTGGGAACCACCTCTGGGCRGGGACAAAGTACCTCTCTTCAAAGCAATTTTTAAGAACAGCTTTATAGAGAACAAAGCAAAATGCACTGACTTTTAAACTCTTTTTTTTTTTTTTTTAACAGGAAAAAGGCTTGTGGCTTTCTTTTCTTTTTAAGAAAAAAAATTATTTGAAAGGGCAGCACCTTTTTTCCTTTAATATCTACAGTGATACCTTCCGGAGTTCAAGGTGTTTGGCTGCTGTCAGATTTGGGCTGTCAAAGGGAACTCCTGCCAGCTGGCRCCGTGCAGGCAGCCTCGGCTCAAAGAGAGGTGAACGGGACTGCAGGCAGCACCAGGAGCTCGAAGGGCAGGGAAGATACCCTTAAGACACAAAGTCAACCCTTTGCAAGGCAAGGATTGAGATTTCTGGCGTTGCTGACATTCTGCTCCTTCTGCTCRTGTTTTAGGGGGCTGCCCTTAGCTAACTGGTGGGGTGCTGCGTCTGCAACAGGAGCCCCCCCATGCACCATGAGCAGCCATGAAGGCACTGGGCTGGGGCACAGGGGGGCTGGTGGGTGGGAGGTCTGCGGGACTCGRTCTCTCCTTGGCCGAGGAGCAGCCCCTCACCTCCGGCAGACCCCGGGCAAGCACAGCGCTTGTGGCTGGTCCCCAATGTTTGCAGAAGCCATTGAGAACTGCAACTGATGGGACTGAGCGAGCGCATGGCTTGTTATCTGCCCCTACAAATGCCCCGCTGGGGCCAGCGGCCGTAATCAGGGCTGCGGTTCCAGCAGCACTAACGAGGGCATCTAATGAGGGGGGGGGGGGGGGGGGGGGCAGGGATCTTGGCCGAGCTACGTGGCAGGAGGGGACGGTGAGGGGACCCAGTGCCGCTGGAGTCACCTCAGTCCCCACTCGGGGCTCCGCTCTGAGCTGCCTTGTGGGCTGAATCCCATTCCCCAGCCCTTCACCCATTCGGCCACTGAGCCATGTCTCACTGCTTCCTCCACCTCTGATGACATATGCCAAGTCCAATACACCTTCTTCTGTGAAGTGCAAACAAACTCTATGAGTTTGACCTTTTCTAGGCCAAAAAAAAAAAGGGAATAGAAAGAAAGTCCTTGGTCTGTTGAGAGAAGCAGTATTCACAGATCAAACAGATGTGGTAAAGCAGAATAGAGTTGGCTGGACACGTTTTGACACAGTCATTTCACCCAGAAAATGCTATTTCATCAAAATATTYTGGAGGAACATGTGAATTTGGGTATAATCTCACTTGAGAAGAAAGAAGAAACACGCTCTCTACACAGCTCCCCATCTCCCCATTTGTTCCTTCTAGAGCAGAATATTTTCCTCCTTCGTGGTGGCATTTCCTGTATACTCTAACAAACCCCAGCACAAGAAGGGAAAACACCCTTCGGCATTGTGCAGAGTGGTGGGGGCTGCAGGAGGAGGGGGTGCACCCGCCGCCCGGGGTGCCCGCAGGGCGCTGCCCTGGTGAGGACCTGCGAAGGAGCCGGGTAAAGCAGGGCAGGAGACTCCGGAGGGGGCTCAGGCAGAGACCGAGGTCTGGGGTCCAGAGCATTCCCCCGCCATACCCAGCAGTGCCCACGGGCTCTCCACAGGCCCCARATTTCCCAAGCAGGAGCAAGGCACCGGGCGCATCCCAGCCTCTTGTCTCCTTCATTTTTGGGTGTGACGGGACGGAGGGAGGATGCGTGGTGGGATCTGGACTTCCCTAAGGCTAAAATTGGGTTTTCAGGGCCTGAGCATAGGTAGGAYGCGGCCCAGACGGCGAAGGCAGAAGGAGAGATGGATGGCATTCAGAGGTGTCTTGCTTTTGAATGCTGTTCTGCTGCAGTTTGATGGAGCASGTCTGGGGATGGCATCGGGTGGTCAAATATCTAATTAGAGTCAAAATTTAGATTTCTGCTTTCYGAATGAAATAAAACTCAGTGGACTTTGGCAAATCTTCGACTCATTTTTTTTTCACAAGACTTTTCTGGGAGAAAAAAATGAAAGCTAAATTCCATTTCATTCCAATTTCACAAAGTTTGACCGATTTGAAATGATTTTTCYGGGCGGAGGAGGGAAGGGCAGCGATTTGCTTCATTTCCCTATATTGCTAATAAAATCCAAGTTATTTCTATCAGATCTGTGCCAAAATGAGTTTCTCCTGGATTTTCAGAAAACCCTTCTGCAGTTCAAGCTCTCCTTGCAGTTTCCCGTAACCGTGTGCTGCTCAGCTCCCTAATAAACAATTGCAGTAGACCGGGCATCTAGCTATAGAAATCAGTATGAAATTAATCTTTTGCAGGTGAATCTTCCCTGGCACGCTGTATGGGGGGGGCTCAGGAGAGCACAGCCTCTGCAATACCACCCCACTTCCAGTCCCCAYGGGGGCAAAGGAGACCTGCCCCTGGAAACTGCCTCACCCAGGACTGTCCTGCAGTTATTTCGCTGCAGATTATTTTGTYAGAAATCACCTGGCACCGGGGACAGAGGGGCACGACAGCAGGGGGATGGGCTGGGGGGATCCAGCAGCCCTGCAGACAGCCTGAGCGCCCCAGGGGCTGCTCGGATGCTGTGCCATCCAACACACCTGCTGTGGAGGTTTTATAGTTTTTCCCCTTTCTGATGGATCGCTGGGTGATTTTTCTTTGCTTTGGAACGAGATGCAGAAAGCTTGACAAATGGCGAGGAGAAAAATTTCTCACGCCAGAGTAATTCAATTTTATTGTAATTCTTTGCTACGTGCCGCGCTCCCTCGAACTTGCTGTGGGGTGAAAATCACTTGATGGAGAGTATAACACGCGGAAAGCCTCAGAAAGCTCGCTGGAGCTGGCTGTACTCTCATCCTCCCCTGCTCCCAGCCCTGACWGCACCGTCAGGGTGGGAAATGCAAGTAAAAGGGCTCTGGGTGGTGTGAGGTTGGTGTCCGCTCCCCAAAATCCTGGTCTGGGTGCTGGACCCAAAAGGGAGCGCCACGCATCTCTGACAAGAGTGCATTTCCTTGGCAAACTCCCTGCTGGTCCTCGCTCCACAGCTCCAGCCACRGCCACGGTCCCTTCTGGGTAACGGCATTTTCTTCTTAAAATTTCTGCAGGAATTTCTGGCGAATGAAAAATTTCCCAGTCCTCCCAGTTGGGGAGCTGGAGATGCAGGACAGCCACCGTTCCTCCGTGTTGTGTCGGGGTGGCTTGTTAAGCCCTTTGCAATGTTCTGCCCTTAAGAAGTTTACAGAAATGGCAGAGACCACTAGCTTATTTTATGGCAATTTACCACTAGAAAGTCCAAGGGACACTCCAGGCAATCAGAGAAGGATAAAAATTGCTTGAAAAGAAAAGTCAGCCCACCGTTCCCTTGTGTGATTATTTTCAGCCCTTTGGACCAAAAAAATCAATGCTGGAGCGTGGAAGGCGATGGCGTGTGAGCTGAGCAGGGGCACCCCAGCTCGGGGTGATGCTGTCTCCTCCCAGGCACTCCCGGCTTTGGGGACAGCGGAGCACCTCCAGGGCCGCAGGCACCCCCAACCCATCCCGCTCCCCAGGGCCGGCTGGCATCACCCACGCACAGCTCTGCCCCACAGGGCTTCTCCTTTCGGAAGGGATTCAGCATCTCTCACCGCCACGATTTTTGGAAAGAAGAGGTGCCAGTGCCCACTCGCTGCAGGGGACATGTCTCTTTGAAGGTCTCTAGGAGCTGCTGCACTTTGAAAAGCCTTATGGGCTTATGCCACTGGAGAGGAGGAGGAGCCGGGGGGATAAATCAGAGCCGTGAGATTGGAAGTACCTCGGCGAGCGYTGTTAGCAGGACTTGAACAAAGATGGGCAGGAGGACAGCACAAGACAGGAGAGGCTGTGCACGAGAGCTCTCCTTCAGTCCCCTGGAGCGAAGACGTGGCCCCATCCCCTTGAGCATCCGCGTGCGTGTGTGCGAGGGCCCGTGCGTGCCCACAGGACTGCACCCGGGCATCGCCCGCCGCAGGGCACCGCTCCCTGCCCGCGGCACGGGACAGCCCGGAGGCCTCCCCACGGCGGCGGCGGCAGCCGTGGGTGATGACTCCTTGCTGACGGCAATTTCCAGCCTGGCCAATTTTTTCTGCCTCTTAACTTACGCTTTATTGATGTTAGGCAGCGGTATTTTTCAAAATCAAAATGTCATGTAATGCTTGAATCAAGTGTCTAACAAAAACCTGGAAGGCTAAATATAGTTAATTTGCACAGTAACCTTCGCCCGCCAAGCCAATGTAAGTCATCAGGAGAGCCACAGCCACAACTTTGCTCGACGGGGGAGCCGAGGGGCTGGATTATAGCTCCTTGTATAACGGCACTCATGGAGYGGGGAGCAGGCAGAGGAGCCCAGGGGGACGGTGGCAGGTGGTGGATGGTAGGGGCAGTCCCCAGCAGGGACGGGGGGTACCACGGATGCTGCGTAGTTTTGGAAGGATGCRGGCGGCACCGGGTCGGTTGGCCTGGGGGAGAAAACACCGTCAGCCTTGCTGGTGTGGGGTAAGGCGAGGTGTGCGGGAAGGTGATGCTGCCCTTCCCCGGCTGTCACAGCTGGATGCTGTCTTGCCTCAGACCATTCGCAGCRTCTCCTCCCTCTCCACTAATAGGATTTGGGAGCTTGGATACCTTTGTGCGATAATGACAGCTCACCCCAGAGTCTTTCAGGCATGGCTGCTTGGTTGCCTAAAAGCCTGGAAAACTGCTAATGAAAACTAATTCCTGCCTGGAGCCGCGGCACCCTGGGTACCTTGGGAGGGCAGTTGGCTGTACAGCGGCCACCCCTTCTGCACATGCTGCCCGCGGGGCTGCCGTCCCCCACACCACCCCGCAGTGCGTAGGGTCCTTCGGGGACGGCAGCCGCTCATGCTCATGCCGGTGCCACCCACCCTGCTCCCCAAGGCTCCCCGGCACAGCCCTCCAGGGAGCTGCAGAAGGGCAGGGGCACCGGTCACGGCCGCAGAGCCCTAGCAAGGAGGGCATCTCTAGCAGCAGGGGGGGTTTAATCTCACAGAAAAGACTTAACAAAATTCAGAGGCTGGAGCATTTCTGGCTGGAAATGAGGAAGATGTGAGTRTGCAAAAGCCTCTGGCTTTCCTACACCCAGGACCTGGCATCCATCCTGACCTCCTTGCAGATGCCCACAGAAAAGCTCCTGTTATATTTAGCCCTCTTGGCCTACTGAAGCAGTGTTTCCTACCCCCAGCTCCCTTCCCACCCAGCTGTTTCCCTCTCCCCTCCTTCGACACAGCCTGACGTTTCCCCGGGCGCCTGCCCTTGGTACCCAGTCTCTCCACCACAGGAAGGCAGTGCTACAGGCAGCCTATCTCTGCCCTGCAAGTGCTGCTGAGTCTAGAGAATGTTGGTTTTTTTTTTTACCAAAAAAGAAGATGAACTGTGCAATTATTATCCTAATGGATGCGACACGTTCTCCACGTACTGACACATAACATATGGCGCAAGATTACATCCTTCTAAATGATTCATGCAGTTCATCACCACCACGRTTATCTGCTCCTTTCCAGAGCCGTGTCTTCCCATGCAGCTATAAGTCATGACCCCCTCCCCACGGCCCCTCCCCGGCTCCAGCCGCTGGGGGATTTGGGGAGGAATACAAAATCCTCCAGCCGCTGTGGCATTTTCAGTCTCCGGTAGTTGCCGGGCAGCTTTGCCCATCGTACTGGTCCTCTCCAGCCTGGCTACTTGTGCCATGCAGCCAGCCCACAGAGCATGGATGGCTTGTCTTCACTCCTTGCCTTTTAATAGCACCCTTAGGCCAGCTCACGGTTTCCCTGCCAGCACCTTCGTGATGAGGCTGCGAGGGTTGGGGAAGCACATCCCACARGTGAGATGGTTGGAGCAGTTCACTCACAAGAAGAATTTATTACTCCTACAGTGGAAAATTCCTTCAAGGAAAAAGTATTCATTGAGAGGCAAATTCACCATCCTCTCCRCAAAAAATAAACCCATTTTCCCTGCACAAAGCTCTAGTAACCTATTTGTAAGAGCACCGCTCGACAGTGATATCTCCAGCTCCCCAGGAAAATTAGCGCACATTAGCACGGAGCAGTGTACGGGAACAGAGAGCTTGCTTATCCTTGGGACATTAAAGTAAGAATTAATACAATCTAACTTTTCTAATTCACGCATTTTGCTGGGGAACTTTAAATGGGTTTTTAATATAGAAGCTTGGTTGGCAGCATGTGAATCAAGAGATCCTCTTGGGGCATTTACCAACCAGCCTCCTTTAATAGGAAAACCATACCACGGTGACATGCAAAGCCTCACGTTATGGGAGGCAAGGTAATGATGCTATATGCTGCTCACTTATAACTAAGAGCTAATTATCCCATGAATTCCGTGGGAATGGAACTAATACCAAATTCTTTAAGATACTACGGACAAAAAGCTCTGTTAAAAAAACATTGCTCAGGCGGCAAATTAAGTTCTCAAATGTTGGGAAAAGCCAGATTTGTGGTTCCTGTGCAACTTTAATTTTGCTCCACGTGCACTGGAATGAGAGAAAAGCCCCAGGAGAAAGGAGTAAGTGATCATTTAACTAAACACTGCATCGTAATGTAAATGGGGGCAGAATGAAGGTCAAACTGCCTACCATAAAACTAGCCTTGCCTAATTTCTGAAGCTTGAGCTTGCAGYCTTTTAACGGAGACTTTGGCGAGATTTCCCAACCTCTTTTTTTCAAGTTTTCCAATGGCTAAAAAAAACCCCCCAAGGTAAAAGAGGGATGATGGGCAGAGCCTTCCCCTGCCTTTGCTTCGCCAAGGCGGGTGACTTGCAGGGCGAGGAGCAAGGCCAGCAGCTCYGGTCCTTGATTGACTTGACAGCTTCAGCTGGGGTTTTGGATTAATAAACCTCAGCTGACAGATCTATCTCATCAGACAGAAGTTCTTGTTATCCAAATTGCTCCTGTGCAGCTCTCGCCTGAATCATTTGTCTCTTTCTAAAATGCATTGAAAGGCCATCASTTGCCTCCATAGCCATTTCTGGGCGGTTCGTCCTCCCGCTGCTGCCTGAAGCCTGCTTGCCCACTGCCCCGCCTGGGGTGTGCACGGTGCTGGAGTCACTACAGGCTGTGCAACCCACCCTTCCCCGGCCTTCCTCCCGCCTGGGACCTTTCCTCCTCGCTGAGAAAAGCAATCAGCACCACCCCAGCTTCTCCTGAAAGGCCCAGCAAGTGCCCTGCAAAGAGGCTTAGATGTACCTCAACTGTACCCCTATTAGCTCTCGGTCTGAAATCCTCCCAGAAATTGAACAGGAACCTTCAAGGCATTTGAAATTAAATATAACCCAACTTTGCAGCTGCCTGGGCTTCTGCGGGGAGCTGTTGTCTTGCCCGCACAGTCTCCGGCTGTGCATTCCCTGTACAGCCGTTCGGACTCCAACCATAAATTGCACAGGGAGACCATGGACTCACCTCAGCCCTGACAGGTTTGGGTATCAGAGAGTATTTCAGGGTATCGCCGGCCTCTGGTAAGAGCTGCAAGCCAAAGCAGCCACCAAAAGCCTGTCCAGACCCCCTGATTAAAAAATATTTATCTSTAGTAAATATTGTTTAACTTCCTTAACATCAGTTAAAAACAAACTGGGAAGTTTTTCCCCCAGCAGAGGAGCAAGAAGAGTAATTAGCAATAAAAAGCAAAATCCACCAACAGCCAGAATGGGAAAATAGACAGCAATCAATGTGAAACGCAGCAAATTGGTCTGGGAAGCAAAAGCAATGAGCAGAACAAATCCCTGGTCCAAGGGGGCAAGAAAACAGCAAAGGGGATTTTTCAAGCTCTGAAGGAAGCCGAGCAATGGGGAGCTGGGGACTGCAACCCAGCGYTATACTGATGCGGAAAAGGCAGAGGCGGACAGTAACTATTCCTGGTTTTCCTATGGAGCGCGGCCAGCCGGACGCTCAGGCATGCCCCAGCCCCGGCAGGAACAGCCTTGCCTCCCGGGCCCCCCRGGAGCTCCCGGACCCCCATCCCACCGCCTCCCAAGGGTGACCATTCCTGCGCAGCYGGCAGCCTGCCAGCTCCTCTACACCAGCTCCGTGTAATTGCTCTTGCAGCTATAAATAATCCTTATCTCCCTCTCCGCTTTTCCCATGACATTCCCTGGGATGCAGAGGCATGGCTTCCCCATGACTCAGCCCCTGCCACCCTGGCTCTGCCTGTCCCTGGGGCACTGGTACCTCTCTGGGGGGTGGCCGAGTRGCGAGGATGGGCTGGGGATGATGGGGAAGTGGATTTGCCCTGTCTCTACAGCTGTGCAGAGCCCTGTACCAGCCACACACCGTATCCACAAAGATGGATTTGGAGGAGGGGGAAGGAATTTCAGGAAGGGAGACTCTTTTTCACTAGTTTTGTTTGCAAAGGGAACAAAAAAAAAAAAAAGAAAGAAAGGGGAAAAAGAAGACAAATGAGCATTTCCTTTTCCCTCCAACTGATGGAAGAAAGGAGARCTTGCGGTGATTTGTCTCCATGTTTTGCTTGTCTAGAAGGAAAATGTGAAGAAACTGCTGTGTTTTCACCAAATGCTTCCCCCTGCCGCCCCCTCCCCTTGCCGTAAGGAGGCATCACTTGACTCAAATGGTCGGCGTCCCTCTGAGGGCAGTGCCTGCCTTCCCCTGGCACCAGCAGCAGCAGGAGGCACCGCGCCGGGGGGGTGCCCGGGGGCCGAGAAGAGAGGTGCCTGGCAAAGGTGCAGCAAGCAGCGCCGAGAATGGCAGCACCATCCCCGCACTCGTTTTCCCAAGGCATGCCAGGTCTTGGCATCTCAGGGACATTGCTCAGCCACGGCTGAGGCCACGGTTGCAGGAGCAAGGTGTGTCACCGGCATGAGCTCTGCCACCTCCTTGCAGGTTCGGAGGGGGATGCACCCCAGGGAGCCGACGGGGACGGGCAGCCACTGGCAGGCATGAAGAAACTTCTCAGTGGAAACATTGCTCTCTGGGGAGCCACTTTTTCAGCAGCAGCTGTGAGATTCAGAGTCATTTTTTCCCCTTCCATTTAAGGAGAAGCCAATAAAAAACAAGCACAAAACCACATTGTAGTCCCATTTTTCTGTTTAGAGGAAAGCGGGAATTACACTGTTTTCTAGGAAAGTCACAATCCAGATACCCAGGGTTTGAAAAAGAGTTTTCCCCCTGAAAACAACCGCTTTCATCAGGATCAACTGGGGAAAAAAACCACAAGTCTTTCCACAGACAGTTTCCTGGCTCTTTGGGAGCATCAGCCCCTGTTGGGTGCCTGAGGGTGCTCGGTGTCACGCTACTCAAGGACACAGCCTGGTGTCCCCTCTCCCTAGGCACCCAGCCTGGGCCACCGCCCACCCACCAGAGCAGCCCAAACTGTCTGGTAATTGGGAGCTAATTGAATCCATTCGCAATTACCTTGGCCCCCTCCCACCCCAGTTCTGTTTCCACCCTGGAAGACTGCGCTGTTTCGGGCTGAGAGCAGCATCTGAAATTATCAGTGCTAATTCCCTATGGCTCTGTTTATTAGGCCAGAGGACTTCCCCAGAGTAATCAAACCCAGCCAGAAATCACATTAAACCCACAAAACAAACACTGGTGTTTGCAGCACAAAGCCCTTCCTGTCTCATTAAGATCAATTAGGTTGTCTCGAGCAAACTTTCTCCCTTCTTTCTTCTAAGCCTGGACCATTAAGMCCATCCTCCACCTTAACAAGCTCGACAGCAAATCTGAAGGTGAAAAATATCCATGCATCGCTGCCGTTGCTTCCAGGCAGGCTCTCTCCAAAGCTGGTTGCAAAGATAAAGGCATCAAGGTAGGGTGGGTATCCAGGACATCTCTCTCAGAGCCCTTCCCCCTGCGAAGGGATGCACACGCGCAAGGCATCTCCTCTCCGTTGCTCTCAGGACCATCCCGGCTCACCCGACCCTGGCACAGGCTGCAGGAGCCTCTCTGGGTGGGTAGGGTGGGCTGGCAGGCAGCTCAGCCTGRGTTAATGCCTCCTGGTACTTATTGAAGGCCATGACAAAGTTTTCCAGCACCAAAAGTCCCAGCTGGYGTAGAGCAGCGTGGCTCATCTGCGGCGCTGATTTACACGGAGCATCTGCTGCAAGGGGAAGGGAGGAATACATTAAAGCACCGTAAATTCAGGTGGCGGAGCAGCCCCGGCAGCCCTGGCTCCCCAGCAGCCAGGGTTAGCCGTCCCTGGCAGCGTGCAGAGGCCTGGGGCAGGACAGCTCCGAGAGAGAGAGAAGGAAGGAGAAAGGGTGTTGGCTGGTCCCCCAGCACCAGCTGTGAGAGGCCTGGAAGAGCTGCCATCCCGGGCTGCATCCTGACCCTCACGGGCTGCACACAGCAACAGAGCTGCTGCAGCCCAGCGCAGGGGGATGCTCCGAGGCACCAGGGCAGCTGGGGTCCCAGACCCAGAGGGCTGCGCACATTCTCTTTCTCTGGGCCATAAGGACCACATGCAAATTCCCAGCCTGGCATCAGCGACCAGCGGCCAGCGGCAAGCACCCAAAGCAGGGACTTCAGCTGCAAACCCTTAGATCTGCAGCCTCCRTCCCCCACCTCCCTGCTGTGTAACAAGCCCGCTTTCTTGCAGGCATGGCTGAGCATCGCAYAGAGCAGAGCAGACGTGGCTTTGCTGAGAGCCAGCAAGAAAAGGAAAGACATAATTAAACTCCTGACTCTGGCTACAAACATTGCATAATGAAATTAGCCCCCCGGTCCCAGGCTGTGAACTTCCTGAAGAGCAGGCGGGCGCAGACTGCYGCAGCAGCAGCACCAGCTCACGTTCAGGGGCGTTCGTTCACCAGCCCTGCTCAAGGCTGGGCATCCTCTGAGCTCTCCACAAAATCACCCCCCCAAACTGCTCAAGGCTTGTATATGCTGGCACAAACTTGTGGGGTTCCCACAGGGAGGGAGCTCTCTACACCCGAACGGGGACAGCAAGCTCGTGTTCAGACAAGTGTCCTATTTCCATTAAAATTAAACATAGTAGGACTTCTGTAGGGGTTTATGAATCGCCCCAGTTTCAATTGGAAGAGGATATTCTCATTCCCAAATGAGAGCAGCCTGGCAGAGGAGCGCACACATGCCAGGCAGCTCCTGGATCCTGCCGCTCGGTATCCCCAGCCACAGAGAGAACAATTTGCGACTGCTTGTGAGCCCAGGAAGTCACTCAGAGAGGATGCTGAAGGGGAAAGATGATGGTAATTCAACGGGGAGGGTGCCTGTGTGTTGCTTGGGGGTAGAAAAGGAGGAGGGAGGGGAGCTACCCCCGCCGGATCTGGGAACCATAGGAGAATCTGATAGGATTTCTGCTAGAAGGCAGATAACATCAACTGGTCTCCAGAGGTAGTTTGTTTTCTCAGAAATCTTAACATGCAAGAACTGGAAAATAAATAGCAATCCTAGAGAAACCCCGAAGCCTCTTTTTTTCCTCTTTTTTTTGGAACCCAGAAGAGGTGACTGTGACAGGCTGATGTGGCCTGCTTAAAGGTTTAAACTTAAAAATTGAGTTGGAGCCTGGTTCTGCCCTGACGTGTCTGGAAGCTGGTGTGGGCTATTCCCCCTCCGCTGTGCTCACCCCAGCCCTCTGCGCCGGCCCTTCGCCGGGCCAGCCGTGCAGGCAAGGGGCAGCATCTGCCCCCTGAAGGTTGGATGCACAGGTACCTTTGTGGGACTAAACCAACATAGCAAAGCTGCCACTTGAAAAGTGCCAGGAGCAGATGGTGTCACGCACAGATGCGCTTGCGCTTTCCCCTTCCACCAGCAAAGCTGCTGAACGCCTTGATCCCGCATGGAGGATGTTTGCTGAATCCTACTTTAAAAGTTCGGTGCAATCCAGAAGGCCCGTACTTGCAAGGACACGGGGAGGGAGGGGAAGCTTTGCAGTGTGAGGATGAAGCAGAAAAGACCTCCTGCCAGTGGCACATCAAGTAGTGGGTAGAGCAGAAGAGCCACGGTGAAGCGCCCAGGCTTGAAGAGCAGGCTCTGCACCGAGCCCAGGAGAAGTCGGTGGGGACCCACGCTGCAGGGCGAGAAGTGTGAGGTGCGTTTGCAAACGGACAAAGCCACCGGCTGAAAAATTGAGTGTTTGCAACTAATTATTTTCAGTAACTGATCAGCTTTACGGATGGTTGAATAATATTCATCAGATAAATTATTCATGATTTCTTTCCACTGATCAGGAAATCAATTAGCCACAAACCTCTCTTCAATTATTCATCCAGCTCCAGCAAGATAAATGGAGAGATTTATGACACAGACAACCAACTAACATGTATTTCCAAACAAGGACCCTTAAAATCCTTAAACCTTGTTCTGAACTGGCTCAAGTGACCCAGTGCTTTCATTCACAGTTAAACTTTCCAAGCTCATGTCCTGTATGCTGCCTGCTCTGTAATGTCTCCTGCCACTCAGCATACCTGGGAGGTAAGGCAGCACGGACCTGCGGGCACGGGACCYGGAGAGACACGGTCTCGGGAGGTTCAGCAGGGCTCACGAGTGATCTGGAAACACAGATGTGCTCCAGGCTGAAGAAACCGGTAGAGATGGCCAGGGTAAATACAAGGTCCAGTGCAGAAGTAACTGGGCAAGCAGCCTGTGGTGTGCGTTAGGTCAGGTGTGATGGCATACAAATCTCTCCGGCTATAAACTCCACAGATATGGGCCTGTTGGAAAGTTGCATTTCTGCAAATTAACCTCTACTGTTATAATTCACTCTAAAAGCACTCTCACGCCAAAATTAAGGAGTGTTGACAACATTAAGCTGCAGAGTAAATGCAGGTAAGAGTTATTAGACCAACAAATAGTCATATTAGCATAAGAGCTGGCTTTGCCTCACTGGAGTAGCAATCTTAGAGGTTGTGTAAGTGAAGCATAATTCAGCGTAAGTGTGATAAGTGACCGGGAGTACACCGACAGATCTCTAAATCGCCCTGCTTTGCAAGACTTCACATCCCAGCTATATCGGTGCTCCAACTCAGAATTGAGGCCCTCCTGCCCTGCCTGGCATGGCCACAGGTCCCTCATAGCAATCTACAGTATTGCTCGTTAATATGGTTGGAAATTAGGGTTGTGGCTGGCCTGCATAGATAAAACAGGTCCAGATGTAGGAGGGCAACTGCTGCATATGCCAGGCAAAGCTTCTTTTCCTGCAGCGATGTAGGAATAGGCAGAGGAATAGCGAGGTACTCCAGGGGAAAAGTATCACTTGCAGCTTTGATTGATCTGGTTAGTGGATTAAGCTCATATGCATATAAACACACTTACTGCCTTAATCTGCTTTCATTCAGCTGCCCGAGAGGGCCCCCTTCTCACATAGTCCCATCCATAATCGCAGAGGGTTCCTTCATTTGGAGCAGCTTTGGCTCAAGGCAAGAGGCTGTGAAGGCACTCCCCTCTGCTGGTGCTCACGGCCTCCCCTGGTGATGTGTGCCCAGCCCGGCATGGTGACCTGCTACAGAGCAGCCTCCAGCCTCTACCTTGAGAAACTGTTGGCCCTGGGTTCGATAGTTTTCCAGTAGTTAGCATGCCAGTGCAGAGGAACTGTAGCCACATCAGGGAGCTGAGCCAGTCAGCCATGTCAGGGGTAACTGCTGCTTGAGAGGCAGTGGAGACTCTGGACCAGCCAATTCTGCATCTCACAAGGGTCCCTCACTCATGCCATGAAGGGACAGTGATTTCCTTTGCAAACAGTGAAGGTGCAACGGTTCCCTCTTTGCAAAGTGCTGTGAGCCTGCGGGTAGGAGTGGTGTGAGCAGGGCTGCAGGCTGGCATCCCTCTGCCCTTCCCCTTTCAGTGCTGCATGTCCTCAGTGATGAAGACAGCTAACCAAGGAGCCACTTCTCCTGGATCACTGGTTCTACACCCCAGGAAACACTCTGACTGAGGCTGGTTGTCTAGGACAGGACTCACCGCACTTCAGCCGCTGCTGTCAAAAGCCAAGTTAAGAGATTTCTCATGGTGTCAGCTCCCATTCCTGTCACCCACACACAAAGCCCACCTACGGCAGGGTGCCTTCAGTGCTGTTGGGGTCAGAGCTGCCACAGCAATGAAGCATCGTACCTGTGGCTGGACAGGGCTGGGAGAGGTAGGAAGGCACAGCAGGGGCAGGAGGGGGACTGGAAAATTGATGCTGAGACAGGGCACGTGCCTGGCCTGAGTTCCCCATGGGATGGTGCAGAACCTCTGCTATGGGAAGACAGGCTACGGGGTGGGGGAGAAGACTGGGCAGCCCTCTCCCCATTTTCTACCAGAGCAGCTGAGTCACCCCCGGGGCACAGCCAGGAGAAGGGTTTAAGGGCAGCGTCCTGGACTCTGGGGCTGATACAGCTCCCCGGGATGGTGACAGGGAGTCCTGGGCTCTGGCACTGAGACCAGCTCCAGGGGCCAGGGCTGAGGACTCCGGGGCTCTAGGACTGACCGCAGCCCCCAGGAGTAGGGATGGAGCCGGGGGGGATGGAGGCAGGGGTTCTGGACTCTGATGTCGCTCTTACGTCCCAGGGATGGGGACAGGTGTCCCGATCTGGGACCAGTCTCAGCCCCCAGCGACATAGGGACAGGATCCGGGAGGACGGGTTGCTCTCGGGTGCCGGGAACGGGGGTGGGGGTCCCCGGCCGCAGGATGGCGGTGGAGGAAACCCCAGCTCCCGGGAACGGGGGTCCCGGGGGACGGGGCTGCCCCCGGCTCCTGCAGACAGGGTGGCGGGCTCGGGGCGGGGGGTGTCGCAGCCCCCCTCCCGGCGGCGGCCGATCTCCCCTCGGCGGCGCGGTGCAGAGGGGGCGGTGGGGACGGCCCCCCCTCCCCGCCGCACCGGCGCGCCGCCCCGCCGCCCGCCCCCAGCGCGCCTC